>OMLB01041539.1:12482-28731 GCA_900302555.1 Myripristis jacobus
TGCTCATCCTCCGGTAGTTGCTTCCAGTGGCAATTATGTCATTATCCAAGCCACACAAAAGCCCGGCAGGAGTAAATTTTAAGAAAATGAACTACAATCTTCTCCAGTGTGTGGTTTAAGGAATAGAGTCGGCGTACCGTGACTCCACAACAACAACGCTGAATCATCTCCAAAAGGATCCAGCTATTTCCGCACCAAGTCAAACTAGCAAGACAACATTAATATATGTAACTCCACGGTGGTGCCCTCGACTGTCTCTGGGCACTGGAGCTTACAGTTTGACTGGAAGTAGAAATTACTAATTAATTTTAAGAATTCATACCAGGAAAGTCCAATTAATGTGTGTGAAGATGAATCGCTGATGAAATACAGTATGTTTATGGTAAGAAAGTGAATGCGGTGGCCAACAGGAGAATCACTGCATGCCAGATAAATAAATGGTTCCTAACCTGTATATACATAACCTGTCGCTACATTCAGTTCATAATCTTTCATTTTTTAAAATCTATAAATTTACATGCCATAAAATAGAAACCACTAACAACTTTTTATCTCCAAAATGTCAGTTTTCTTACTAGATAGCCATTTATCCACTTAATATAATATTTGCCTAATAGTAAATGTGGAGCAATGGCATGAATAATATACTAGGGAGACATGAATGATTTTGTTTAGGTTTATGTCGACCAATAGACCAATCTTTCAAAAACCGAACATATTGCTGTAATTCTTTATGTGTAACAGTGATGTGGAGAGCACCACTGATCTTATTTAGACAGGTGAAACGAAAATAATATTTTTCTTCAGTCCTGTGATTTTTTTTTGTTGCCCTTATGCCATATTTGACTTTCTGTCCTTCAGAATATTGACTCTCCTGTTCTTCTTTGTTCTCAGCTCCAAACACAAAATTGCTAGGATGAGAGAGCTTGACTGGCACGGGGAATCCTCACTTGTCACTGGAGAGTGAGGGATGGTAATATGTCTAAGGAGATTATATGCGTGAGGAACAAAGCAGCCTCTCTGACACTGGAGCTGGTACAGATACAACAGTTTTTTCAGCTATGACTCTGTAAATGTCAGGCTAGACGGAGAGTTTGGGAAGAAAGAGGAGAGAGAGAGGTTACAGCAGGCACTGAAATGAGAGATATTCGTTTTGAGTGGTGCCTTGTGTGCTTTTATGGCATCTGTAGGATTACTCCATTTGATTCCTCTTCCACAGTCCAAGCCATTACTTTTTTTAGTACCTCCTTCTCATCTGTCCAAGTGCCTCCCAACCTCAATATGATCAACACAATTACAGAGTGTGAATAACATATCAAGTTGCAACATGCTTTTTTATGATCATGATCAAAGCTTAGTCATACAAGTCTGCGCTAACCACAGTTTGAAATCTCACAGTTGCTCTGAAAGCAAATAGGTAGACAGGTAGATAGATAGATCAATAGATGCACTTTATTGATCCCAAATTCTTGGGAAATTCTTGTGTTACAGCAGGTCATCCAGACACAGCACTGTAACAAAAGTATAAAACATACCTATCAACACCAGAAGAGAGAAATATATATCTGTAGAAAAATAAATGGAATAAACAGCTCAATACAAAGAATGTAAGAAAAAAAGACTTTGCATACCTTATAAGAGTAGTGCAAAATACAATAGTGCAATACAATATCTGTAGATCTTTTACCTCTGAACCTTTGCATAGACTGTATGGATAATGACACATATGTGCAAAATGTCTATAGACGAGAATATGCATGTATAGAACACATGTATAATCATCATGGATAATTTATAATATAATTTCCATGTGGCAGTCCCTGCAAACAGAATATCTTTACAACAACACAGAGCATCAGAAACACATGCGATGCTAGCTATATCTCGGCCCCCTCTTGAAGCATGTCCCCCGAAGGTGCACTCCCAGGTTGTTACAATTAATGACTGCTGGGGATTCTCCACTAGGAGCTGTCTGACGGCATTTGCTGAGGCATTAATATCAGACGATTGGAACATGACTGATGTATGAGGGAAAACTGCATGCGCTGAAAAATTGCGTGAAAAAAAAAACTGGCAGCACTATCATGCATGCATGTGTGTAGGTATACTAACTAACGCTGGCATATGCAGTAATTGTTTTCTGTGAGGAAACACAAGAGGCAATAATGCTTGGAGGATACACTGTTTTTCCTTGTTGTCAGTTGTGGGTTTTGAGGCAACACCATAAACTGAATTCTGGAAACCCTGCATCAGTTTTATTATGACAGTACAATTATGAAGTTCCAGCTCCCACTGCTGTGTGGGCTGCTTCCTTGTCACCTTGCTGAGGGCCACGCTCTCTGCAGGGAGCAATAGAAAAAGCCATAATCATAACTTCAGAGGAAACTCATATTCTTTTATACCCCTTGCTTATAATGTTTTTCATTGCAGTGAAAACAGGGAATTTCAAAATCCAACTTGTGGGAAACATTATGTTTGAGAGACTTTCACGTGAAACATGATTCCTGCAGCGAGGCGGAGTTGCTTTTTCTCATCCTCTGATGTTTTTTTTCTTTGAGGTGGCAGGGACAGTCTGTGATCCACAGCTGGATGCCTCTTACACGAGTCCCACAAACAGCTGTGGGATTTGCACATCGCTTAACCTAATTTGTTTGAGGCCTTTTTTGGGAGTTGAGGACCCAGCCCGGTCCAGGATCACATTTACCTATTTATACACACACACACACACACACACACACTCCTTCCGTTTCATTGGTCCCAGGCTGTGCCAGAACTGCATATTTGCACCTGTATCTCTGCTCCTCCCCGGCATATCTCTTACTCATTTACTCTCTCTCCTCTCATCTCTAACTCCATCTCTCCGTAACTCTTTGAGGGCTGTTTCACACCCGGTGGTAGTGTGATATTAAGAATGAGATGACATGGCAGTTCTGCTCCTGCACTCTGGCTGCATTATAAATGCCTACTCACACAGACTACTGCAGGAGACGCAGGGAGTATCGATGCCGGGCTAAGATCTCGGCCGACGGCTGCTATCCTCAGGAGAGGCAGGCTGTCTGTGCAGGGGCACGAGCAGCACATCTGCAGCTATTGCTCATCTCCTGGCCTCTGCTCATAGCTGTAGGCATATATGCCTGTGGGCATGAAGGCCTCTTTTCTTACTCAAATGTCTGTCAGTATACCGGTCCCACAACACATCTACAGTACACTAGCATGCGTATCCACACCACCAAACCTCAGCTCCTCGGCACTGAGACAAGCTTTAATTCTACCTTTTCAGTGATTCACTGTCTCTTCTCATAACTCTGCCCTCTCATAGCCAGTGTAATAAAGAAAAGTTCTTTCAAAAACACCCAGACTCGCTGCGGAATACAGCTAGCCAATTAGGGTCTAATCGAACGTTGCTCCATAAGTTCTGCAATGAAATGCACTGGCCTATCTTTTTAATTGAATTAGGCAAGGAGTAAAATAAAGCAGATATTCCCGCCGCAATCCTCTGAGCTTGATTACAGAAAGCATGGACTGTTAAATATTCCAGCAGCTGGGTCAGAGTCATGCTATCTCCTGCTGCGATTAGGGCCAGATAACCAAGATTTACTAGCCAAACACCCCGACAATTAATTAGGAAGCAGGGCTGGACTAATCCTGTTTCCACGGGCTTTAGCGAGTCTAACCTCCTTATACCACCAAGAGCAGCACAAGAACACTTCAAAGAAGAAGCGAGTTAAGGAAAGGCTTAAATCAGCTCCCGCATTTAAGCATTTGTATTGGTATAGTGCAATTACCTTGTCTGGTTTGTGTTGTGTGTGTGTTTGTTTATATATGTATGGCAAGTGTGTGAGAGCTTGGGCATCTGCTGCTGTATGTACATAAGTTTGTGCATTTATGTACCAGTATGTGTTTATTCCTATTTACAGTAAGTATGTTATTATGTATATATGTGTGTGTGTGTGTGTGTGTCCATCCGTGTGAACATGAAGAGCGGACACGGTTGTTTACAGTCGCTGGCTGCAGCTGTAAATCGACTTCTTGACATCTATAGCATGAAGGCTTAGCAGACTCACCAGTTCAAAGGCTCGTCTGTAATGCTTCTGGCTGCAGGCTCCTCCTCCCCCTGCTCCCAGCAGCTCTGCGCGGCCTCAGCTCGTGGAGATCGCGCACCCTGGGAGGTTCAGAAGGTCCCAGACCCACGCCAAGAGTACAGTCTGCTCTGCTCGTCTCAGCCACGCTCTGCATTTTGTCTCATCAGACCTCCAGCTCTCCAAACACAGCGCACACCAGCAAGCAGATGGCCGGGTAGCTTTGTTTTGGTTATTAGTAAGCCATCTACTTTGGGACTGATCCTATTTTTTGATTACAAAGTCAACCAAAGCTGAATTTAGCTGTAAAGGATGGCTTCTATCCACAAACTGTGGAAAGATTGGAAGACTGATGGAAAAGACTGAAACTTTTGCAGAATTGGCCTAATTCACCTCGCCGCCATTT
This sequence comes from Myripristis jacobus, assembly GCA_900302555.1. NCBI lineage: Eukaryota > Metazoa > Chordata > Actinopteri > Holocentriformes > Holocentridae > Myripristis > Myripristis jacobus. Next base: position 16,968 of record OMLB01041539.1, read on the forward strand.
TTGGTGAACTGACATCATGGCGGGGATGAGACATGGACGTGCCATACGCTCCAGTGTTAAAACTCACAGTCACAGATGGAAATGAATGCAATAGCTACAATAAAACATTTCCCATAGCTGAGTTATGTTTTCTTGCCATTGTTTTATTGCCTTAGAATGAAAGTCCATGAGCAGAGCAGCCATTTGCCTTCATTCGTTTTATATCATGAAAACCGTGACAGTTAAACGCACTTGAAGTCTTTTAATAAAGGTTTTAAATTATGATAGTGTGATCTCTATGTCATGTCACTCAGCGCTACTCTTGAGGTCGTATTTTTATTGCAGGGTTTTAACACTGGAGTTAATGGCGCTGACGTGTCTAATCCCCCTCATGATGTCAGATCACCAAACATGGCGGTGAGGTGATTAAGGCGAGTCTGTGGTTGAGTGAAAACTGGAAGCAGGAATATTATTCAGAGCTTTATCGTGGTATTGTTTCATCATAATATATGCTGAGCAGGTAAAACTGTACCTGTGCATACAGTATTAGACGCCTGAGGAAATATGAGTCTGCTTTTTTTCTGCCATCACGATCCACAGAAAGTCAGTGAGCAAATTCCAGGCATGTGTGCCAAACCTCCACTTCTCCATTGACAAAAATCATTTTGAGTTTCCAGAAAACTAGTAGGCCTATTGATTTATTAGTCATTATATGCTCTACTCTATCTACTCTATTTGGTATAATCTATTCGTATTTACATAAAATGACTGCACCAGAGTGTGTACATGAAGGCGCGTTGCTTGTGGCAACATAATAGTCTGCATTACCCAAGGTAATAGTGTAATTTAGAGTGAAACTTAAGAAATTTCTCCTCTCGTCCTTGTTATTCTCTGAGACGAGTTCATTAATATGACCAGGCTGATGTTATGCTCAGTGCAACTCACAGTTCAGGAGAGAGACCAAGAGCAGAACTTCAGTGCAGCAAAGGAGTGAAGAAAAGAGAAGTGTGTGTGTGTGTGTGTGTGTGTGTTTGTGTGAAAACATGACATGTCCTTGGGCATATTCTCAGTTCTTTTTTAGACCCCTGTCAATTGAAATATATAGCAAGCAATATTGACAGATACAGATTCAGATATCTCACTGTAGCCAACAAAATACATAAAAATGCAGCTCAAAGCACCTTCCACAAACAAATGAAGCAAAAGTTAAAAAACATACTGTAGGGAAGCATTCTGTCTTGTATAGCTCTGTTTATATAGTTATAAGGTTTACCTTACTGGGAGATTTGAATATTTATTGTTGGAATGCACCAATACTAGCCTGGGAGTCAGAGAAATTACGGATTAATTGGCATTTGCAAATTAGACTGGCGATGACAGGCTACGCCAATACCATTCTCTGAATAGAATCTTAGAATAGAATTTGATATTTCCGTTTCATGTATCCCACACTGTATGTTCATATCCTGCACAACTGGAAATTTCCAAATTTCATATTCCACTAGGTTTTCACATAATCCACACTGAAATATAGAAAAATCAATAAAAATCATGTGTGCATGACATAAAATACGATCAAGCACCAACACATCAGTGTATGTTTGATATCTATGGATTGGTCAATGCATTGCATGAAACTGTATATATAATTTTTGTTCATGTACAGTTTGATCAACAATATCCTGGAGAAGTCCTATCCTAGAAATGTCCATTTGATGAGAAAGTTGCCATTCAAAATTGGGTGGGAAAATATGAACAGGGAAATTAACTGCAGGAGCCCATAAGCAAGGCACCTAAGCTTCAAATGCCTCAGATGCTCATTGCATAAATCTTTAGGAGTGTATTTGTGTGCGCATGTTCAGCAAAGCTTGTCTGGATTAAAAAAAAATATCCTAAAAAGCAACTCAAAATTATGAGCACCACCTGAGGTAGATCCCTGCTTCTGCACCTGTTCAAAACTGTGAAACGTCGGTGTTATGGCTTAACAAAGTTATTTCTGAACTCTATACTTCTTGGCTCCATATAGAACCAGCCGGTGGATTCTTCGGTCTCTGTCCATCTGGCTCTATTGTTGATTGAGGACTGGCTGATGAGTGCAGCCTGGATGTAGCGGCAGGAATGGGGCCTTGCGCTTGCAGGAGCTCCCTAAGGCTGGGGCTTGGCAGGGCTTTTCAGAGCTGCTCACACACAAACCCTCTGAAAGCGAGCGCGGCAGTCTCCATGGTTGCCTAATGGCCATGCTGCTGCTCTTCAGAGTTTGGTGGTTGACAGTTTCTGATCCGTTTTAAGCAAGAGGTGCAGATAAAAGCACTGACAGACAAAGAGCGAGTGGGAGAAGTGGAAGTAGACTCTGGGTAGTCCACAGAGATTTACAAAGAAGGAGAGTTGGGGGGAAAAAGGGTTTTTGAGTGCTGTGATTTATTGATTATGTTAAAGTGAGCTATCTGGAAAATACAATGCTTTTACACAAATTCTGGAGATGGTTGCATTGGCATTCTGTAGATTTATCACTTTGCAAAAATCTGCGTGCATAAAATTTCCTCATGGCTTGCAGACAACACAGACCTGTCCACAAAACACCAACAGTACAGTACAAAGACAGTATACCTGCTTTCCCTAATGAATTTTTATGAGGCCATATGATCCACATGCAGATTAAGTAAATAACAGTTTTGTCACCATGCACAGAATATTTAGTGGGCTTATCTGGGCTCTTTATGCCTTGCTCTGTGTCAGCTGCTGTACCATCAGTTATGTCTGAGAGGCTCGCACGCTGTCAGAGGACAGACATTCCAATACTGGACCTTGCCTAGCCCCTCATCTGTGACCAGCTCTAATTAATTCCCACAAGGAGCACTCATGAAAGAGCGAATGAGAGTGGAAGACAGAATTTATTCCTGAGAGAGAATCTAGGAGGGAAAAAAAACCCGAGGCGAGGCAAGAGAGTACAACAGCAGGAGGAGAAAGCCAGAGTCGTAAGGAGCACAAGAGAGAAAAATTGTACTCCCTGTTTCAATTAGTTCCCAATATATTTAGAGGAAGAGCAGCGTTGAAAACAGGGGTCGTGTGCTGAAAACAAAGGCTGCATGCCCGCTTGGCTGCCTTGCTGCTTTTCTGCTTTGCTGCCTTTGCTGGATTTCTGTCTGGCCTCTGAAGCGTTTTCTTCCCTTCTCCCAGTCACAGTGTCAGGACAAGGATGTCACAGCACAGACAGGCAGCACAAAGACGGCCAGAAAAAATTCACTGTGCTCACAGCTAGCGGAGGTAGCAATCGATAGGAGGTTAAACAAAAACAGAGGCAGCAAAGCACAGTTTCTGCCAAGCTCTGGAAAACAGAAACCTTTTCATGGAGAAAAACTTCAAAGTGTGCCCGGCTGTTCACTTGTATTGGATGTGATTTTTCATCCCCAGCAGTGGAGGATGGTGATAACTGTGGGAGGTACAGAAGATGACTGTTAACATACACAGACAGACAGACAGATAGATAGATAGATAGATAGATAGATAGATAGATAGATAGATAGATAGATAGAAACTTTATTGATCCTGAAGGAAATTCAGGAAATGATTGTATTTTTAGCTGTTTTTGCCAGGGAAAGGATTTTTTTTTTCAGGATTTTAGGTTTAGGATTTTGTGAACTTACATCGGTATATGTCATCCTTACATTTCTCTACAGTCTAATGGTGCAGAATCCGATTCGCATTCTTTATATATAATTGTTTATACTAAGGCTGTGAGTCTTTGGTTTAACATCTATTTAGTTAAATGCACAGTTCACTAGTTGGGGATTTGGTTTAAGGACTTTTTTTTGCACTGAATTAATCATTACACCCCTACTCTTTGTGGCCAAATTTATAATCTATTTTTTAATTAAACCTATCTTATGTGCACTGTGTCGTTATAATAGTATTCTGTTGTGCTTCCACACTGCCATCTTGGCACACAGCAGGTGTTTCCTCTCAAACAACACGCATTTCTCATCAAGTGACAACCACAGGCGCTGAGCAGCGCTTTGTTGTTTTGATTTGGATGAAACGTCATGAGAATACTGTGAATATCGATTTCCTCTACCTTTGTGTGTGTGCAGGAACAAACTGTGTGTATTGTATACCTGACTGCCGACTTTCTAATCTTCTGTCTGTGGCTGTCAGTTTTTTTCTTTCTTCCTTCTTCACCTCTGTACGGTAGCAGCTGAGTGGCCTGTTGCTCAGAGGGGCTGTCCCCCAACAAGATGGTCGCAGGTTTGATATTTGTGATAGCCAGCGTGTCCTATCATAACGTTAGGAGGACATGGGGCATTCGTGCACCATCTTTTAAATACCGCTGGGCAGTAGGATTGTGACCTAGAAGACCAGAGCGCTATCACTTTGAATGGGTAGTAGTCTATAAAACACAACGATAGTGTTAAACTGTAAATAACATGGAATGATAAAATTTGGTGTTGAGGACATTAGTGCCACAGAATACTTTCTCCACACACCAAGGCTTGTATGCATGTTTCATCCATGAAACGGGAAGATCGTGACATTCTGCGGCAACTCTTGTTGTTGCCATGGTGACTGTAAACAGTTGTCAGGCGTGCAGTCGAGCCATGGATATTCTTGTAAAAACACATTAAATTAGATTGTTACCAATATCAATTCCACGGTGTTGGACAAGTTCTTGGCAGAGCTTGTCTGGTCTTGCAGTGTTGTTGAGCTCTTGACCCCAACTTGTACAATTTGTTGTAAATAAGTTGTGTGTGACTGGCTGACTGCTGTCAACTTTTCCCATTGTAAACGGATGTACAAATGTGTCTTGCATCCTTACCCTTTACCCGCTACACCTGGCTGCCCTGTGCTTTGCCGCTTTAGTGAAACACATCACAGTTCATATGCAAAGAAACTAATTCCCTAATGCCAATTTATGAATTGTTGACATTCCCTAAAAAAATTACTAATAAATGCCAGCAGCAGTCTCTCTGGAGGCCAAGGTCAGGGCTACAGTAGCCGTCAAACTGATGAGTGGTTCTTACTGAGACAGAGCGTCTGCCCACCAAACTGGGGGATTGACAGTTAATCACAAGCACATTACACCTTTGGGATGGGTGGAACTGCAGCCTCCTGCCTTTGGCACCGGGCTGCCTGTCATTATGATGACTCTGTGGCCTATCAGTGTCTGACTCAGATTTATCTATCTGGTACTAGGCAGTGGCCTCATTTTTGGTCTGAACTTGGCACCTGCCCATCCATCAGCCTCTGAAATCCTCCTGTGATGCAGTGGACACAATCTCTCTTTCTATACAGCGCCATGCCACCACCAGGCAGTGCGACTTTTCACATCGTTCGTTGAGTCGGTACGTGTACATTAACGCCGCACAATGGCAGCGGATGTGGTGACATACTCCCACAACAAACATCTGCAGAGCCACAGAGGTGGTCTGTCGCTGGAGGAGTGTAAACATGTTAACATCCACCAGGGGAAATGCTGGCAGAGTTTGTTGGGGCTTAAGAGTTTGGGGAGGGATCGTGTGGGTGGACAACTTTGCTGATGGCACTGGTGAAGGCTCTTTAAAACAAGCAGAGTAATTACTAAAAAGCATGCTGAAGGGCATTTAAATTGCATCTGTTGACACCACTCTGACAGGAATTTCTAGATTAGGTGTGTGCGTGTGTGTGTGTGTGTGCGTGCATGTGTGTATGAGAAAGCTGTGTATTTGCATGTCTGAGTGTGTCTATGTGTGTCTGCATGAGGGGGAGAGGTGCAGAGAGAACAAGCAGATTGTATATAGGGCTGTTTTGGTTGAATGGCTTATTATGCTGATTTATCACTATTGATTCTAATACGCTGGCAGATCTGCCTAAAGCCATGCAATTAAGTGACTGCAATGTTGAGTTTGAATGGAGCTGTAGAAACTACAAATATCTCTCAAGTGCATGTAGTGTGACAATTATGTTTTTTTTGAATAGATAATTCTTAGTAAGTGTGTGGCAAAGTGCTTTAACAGGCAGGGATATCAGCATTTGCCGACTGCCATTCGTTTCCTTTCATGACTAGCTCATTAGCTTCCTGTCAAGACGGATGACCAGACCATGGCCTGCGTTATTATGCGGCTGCGCCCTCTATCCCCGGAAGCCTGTCTGTTTACCACAGGGGCATGTCACCATGCTGACATTTTAATGGGATCAGTCATTGATAACAAGGAGCTAATGAAAATCTAATCACAGAACTTCCCTGTTCGTGGATTGTCTCCACCCTGCTCTGCATATCTCAGACACAACGTTCCTCCATCTGTCCTCTTTTCCCCCAGAGAAAAATTGGGATGTCAGGTCTCTCATTAGCAGGTACAATATGACTTGTGTGACACTTAACAGGGACGAAAGTAAATTCATTCATTCTCTCATTCATTCATTCGTTCTTGCTTTTCTTTCACTCTTGATTTGGGGTTGTAGGGTGGCTGGAACTGGAGGCCATGGCAGAATATATTTGGTGAAACAGGGAGACACTCTGGACAGGTTGCCAGTCTTTTGCAACAATGTTAAATTTAGCTCTTATTTGACAAGATGGATACAGGAAATGAATTAATGGCGCCCCGCCACTTCATTCCATTTCATCTTCATCCTCCTGGGGTGTGGAGAGGCAGGACACTAAGAGCCGGTTAAGGCTGAGGCCAAGATAAGCTGCAGTATTCCAACGGAGAAGGTCACATGGATCAGTGCATGTTCAATTAAAATATGAACATACACATTTGACAGTATAAGGGGAGAAAATTCAATAATCTTTTTTCATGCAATTGTACTGTAAGAATAGGAAGATGTCTGCTTTTGAAGCTGTTCTTGTCGCTGCCCAGCCATCACTGCTCTGGGGCACAGCTAACTGGGGTGAAGCCCTCCAGGCCCGGGCTACACTGAAACCAGGGTCAGGCTTTGAGGAGTTGAATGTGTAAATGCCTCACATATGTTAGCAGAACAGTGATGCAGACCTTATGTGAATTGTTTTGAGTAGCAACTGAGAAGAATTACCCATGTGTTATTTTTGTGCGTTAGCTGTAAGGCATTTGTCTTCATTCGTGAAATGTGTGCACAATCAGATACAATCTTAAATACAAATGTTTCCACAACAATTATGGCAGTCATCTTTTTTTTCTGCTTGCTTTTGCTGTAATCCATATCTGTATGTGTTTGAAAGTATGTGTGGGAAGACAAGCTGAAGAGCTTTCTACTTAGAAAGTTTTATACTATGCAGTTACAGGCTTCATATTAACAACAAATTGCTTAGCAGGCTGTTAATTTAAAATAAACTGTGCTATCTGTGTAACCTCACCAGTAGATGTATGCTAATATTTGCGTATGTTAATTGTGAACATACTGTCTGCCGTTCATTTCACCACAAGCCCATAGCCAACCTAACTTATTAAAGGTGTGTTTGCTGTTGGAGGAGCGCTTGGTTAATGCCATAGGGAGACAGAGCATCTTTCTTGACTGTACAGATAGTTTTGTTGAGAGTGATGGCTGGCTGATAATGTGCTGTTGGCCGCCCAGGGTCATTCGTATGGATCTCAGCCGCACCCTGGAGCCACAGCTGGGCAGGACAACAGAAAGGTAGCCTATTCCTCCACATGTCCAGGTTTTGTTTGCTCTCAGTGTCCTGGCCACCGGGGCATTCCAGAAAGAGATAGCTGACCGGTCTGGCATAACACAGTCATCCGTCAGCCGCATGCTGGATGGCACCGTAATGCTGGCACCACAATACATCAAATTCCTGTATGCAGCAGCAGAACAGACACAAATAAAAAGGGATTTCCATGGAGCCGCTGGCCTAGCAAACACTATAGGAGCAATAGGCGACACACCTGCACATCAGGGCACCATCTCCAGCAGCCTTTCCATATCTCAACTGCAAACAGAGATAATGCATTAAGACAGCTAGGATTGAGACATGCAGAGAGTGTCCGTTTCCCTTCCTTCCTCTTTCCCTCATGTGTCCACTCATCCTCCGCTCTCCTGGGCGAATCTGGCAGTTGATTCTGAGGCACCTTGAGGACAATTCAAAAGGTCAATGCGAGCAGGCTGTTGAGAAAAAGCACCTTTCTTCACCCCGTTTTCCTTGGAAAGAAGACAACAGCACTTGCTGACGTGGCCTTATCTTTGTCAAATGCTGGAAGGCATAGGCTACTGCTACAATAGCACCACTTGTATTTCATTTATTTTCAGGTCCAACACCGGTCCTCGGCTAGCCCTTCGCTCTCACTCTCCATTCCTACTTTGTGTGCACCAGGCGGTCCCTGGAGGCCCGGGTAATTGTCTACTGGCCCTCTACTTTAGGTGATAAAGACCTGGAGAGAGGCCAGTCCTAGCTCCTGCTCAGAATGAGAGGATAGGATAAAGTTGAGAACAGAAATCGAGGACAAGGTGTTAGACTGTAGATGGAGGAAAAAAACACTGAAAAAGGTTAAGAGTGCCCCATGGCTCTGTATAGACTAATTCAATACTTTTCTCTCTGTCACAATCAGGTCTGTCTTTGCACTTTAAAGGGACTTTGCACTTTGAAGAAGAGCAAAGAAGTAAAGTTGAGGATGCAGGGTATGCATATCTTAACGCCTTTTCATGCTTCAGATTGGAAAAAATGTCCATCTGATATGGAAGTAAATACAATTGGATTATTAGCATTCAGATATTAATGACAGAAGTGATGTCATTTGAAACTGATCTTTTGTCAGTGAAAAATATCACAGCCTTCAGGGGAAGATTGTTTCAAAAGAGGAGAAAAAGTCAATACTGTATACTGCTTTGAATATTTCAAATGGGAAAAAGGTAAGGGAGAGAAGCAGCTTGATGGATGAAAGGGAGAGATAATGAAAAACGATATGAATGAGGGCGAGAGAGAGACAGAGAGAAAGAGACGGAGCAAGAGAGAGTATAGGGGGAGAGACAGGCAGGCAGAAAGATGGGGCGGGGAATGATAGAGTGAGAGAGGGGGGCGAAAATGAGATTAGGTTCCACACTTCAGGTTGTGTGTCAGCCTTGGGAATGGAAAACTTGTCAGTCCTCCTTGCCCTCATGCAAGGTTGGTAGGCTGCTCTATCGATCTAGCTGCAATGGAGAAGGATCTTATGTAGCCACCAATGATGTTTTTACTGCTCTCTAACATTTTAATATATGTGTATCCAAGTGTGCACATTTGTGAGTGTGTCCTGTGATCTTTGCTATAACGCACACCTAACAAACCAGCATGACAGGTGCGTAGGATATAGACCTTGTGGGGTGATGCATGAAAATTAGAATAATCCTGCACACTGTCTTCACTTGGGACTTTGTGGAATAACAGTCTCTAATTAAATTAAAATATTGCACTATTTATGAACTATTATTGAACTACTATTTTGCTTGCACAGTGCCCACGGTTTGAAGACATGTTTTGCACTTACTGGCTGCAGCCACATAGTAAGATAAGATATACCTGTATTGATCCCCCGTAGGGGAAATTCAAATTGACACACCAGCACAGGAGAATGTAGTTAACAAGCAGAAAATTTCCATAAAACCTATACACAAAAAGTAAGTAAGAAATAAAATTAAAATAAGATAAAATAGACACAGTGCAACATGCAATGTCTGTGTGTACATTGTATGTTGTAATGTTTTCCTGAAGACTTTTTGTAACCTCCTGGAAGTCTCTGTTTTGCTATGAAAGAGAGCAGAATTCACTACACAATATGGAATAAAGTAAATGAGATTCACACAGTTTAGAGGTGCAGTAAAATTTGTATAGCACTTTTCAAAGCACAGTTACAAAATGCTTCACATAAGTTAAAATAGTACACACGGTCAAGATAAGAAACAACAGAGCATAAAGACATTCAAAAACATGAGACCTGATAAAAACAGAGCATTACAATAAAAACAGTGAAATAAAAGTGATAAAATATGGATAAAAAACAGTTTTGCTATTAAAACAAACAAACAAACAAAAAAAAACAAAGCCTTCCTGTAAAACTGAGCTCCTCAGGTAGGGAGGACTCTGATGGAAAATGCCTGGTTTCCTTTCATAACGAGGCGCGCTGTGGGAGCTGTTAGGAGGGTCCTCGCTGAGGAGAGCAGGCTGGGCTCATCGGGCGCCAGTAACTCTAAGATGGAGGAAGGAGCAAGGCCATGTAGGGCTTTAAAAGTAATTAGTAAAAGTTTAAAATCAATTCCATACCTAACCAGTGTAGCGGTACTTGAATAGGAGTGATACTTTTTTGTCTGGCGGCTGAGTTTCGAACGAGCTGGAGACACAAGACGGCCCCGAACACAGACAGTTACAATAGCACAGCCTGGACGAGATGAATACATGAATGACTTTTTCAAGGTCTGTTTGAGATAAGAAATTTTTTAAACTTTTGCACTGTTCTTCAGTTGGAGAAAGTATGACCTGAGTGTAGGAGGAAATGATGAATACACACTCCCTGAAAACTACAAGTGCGAAGAAGATTGCACGCACTCTCTCCAACACGTGAACATGATGGAGCCTGACATGGGCAGCGAAATTGGAAACGCTTGTAATGAGCCCTATTTTGGCAAGCACAGGTGAAGAGTCACAACTATAAAGAAAAAAAAAACACACACAAACTCACCTAACGGCTGCACTGATGTTCTCTTTTGAATGAGCCTCACCCCACCTGGTATGAAAACTGCCATTGCAATCATTTTGAAACAGACTGGGTCAATTGTTGAGGATATTGACTGTTCCATTAAGTCTGTGTGATGTCTTAGTTTGGTTCTTTCCCTGGCTGAGACTTTCCATTAGGAAAGGAGCTTGCCCATCTTTTCACCAGGTTCCCTTTTTATCTAAGCCTCCATCAGCCTCCATCAATGTGTTTCAAATATCTCCAGGCTTGTCCATTAAGCCAGAGATGCAGGAGCACCAAAAGACATCAAAGAATGCCTTTATTCGATACCTAACATTACAGTGGATCTGAAAGGGATGATAAACTGAAATACATAATTTTTGATTAAAATCTTTTATCTTCATCATTGGGTGTAGAAAACATAATGCAACAGAGAGAATCTGAGAGATTGGTTTTGCTGGAGATTAAAAGCCATTTTCACACGTAGGACTGAGTGATCAAATCCTAATCAGAACCTGACCTCAGTTTTTATTCCTCGCGCCCACGTTTGATTTATACTTCAGCTGCAACCTGTTATCCTCTGCAAGGCTCCAGCAAATGGTAGTAACAGTAACTTGTATAGCTTGTTAGCAATAGCACACTGATGTTGTGCTACTCCTGAGTAAAAACACACCACTTTATTGCGAATTACTTTACCAATCTAATGTTACATCAAGAGACGACGGCTAGCAATGTAGACTGCTCCGTATGGCCGCGTAAGTCACATCAACTCTATTATCACAAAGCTCCAAAGTGTGTGTTTTTAGTGACTGAGCGGTAATGTGAATGCTAAAACATTTACTTACGTATTGCTGCAATGTTAGTAATAGCTGTAGCTCTTTTAATTCCTAAAAGCGGGATGTTTTCACTTTGCTCGTTAGTTGCTTGGTCTTACCAGGGTCCAGACAACAGAGCTACTCCACGAGGGGAACTAAAGCCCACCCGGCCCTGCTGGGATGAATTACTGTAGAAAATGCAGCCCCTGGAACTCTTTTTATCACAGTTACTGACTTTTAGAAAATCTCAGGATGGATGATGATAGTGGTCTGAATGTGGAAATCCCTGTTGAAACTTGGTTTGCTATGCCTGTAAAAACATAAATCTGTTAACAGCAGCCAGGCATTTATTCAAGAGGTTGGAATGATATATTTTTATTT
>OMLB01041539.1:28791-54012 GCA_900302555.1 Myripristis jacobus
ATATGAACAGACAGTTGGGAAACAGTCAGAGATAGACTTTGAAACCCCCCATGACCTTCTCAGAAGAGAATACAGGAGGGGTGAAGATGCCTGGAGAAAAAAACTGAGCATGAAGGCCAGTGTGTTGTGAACTGACTGGCACAGAAAGCAGCGTCAAGAGTGCTTCTTAAACCCTTACACAGCCATTGATCCCATTGTATTCAGACCTCAAGTCTCTTGTGTATTTGAGATTGCCTGGGTTCTAGCCTCAATGCCAGCAGGGACCAAAGCAGCACTGAATGGGTCATATGGCGAGAGAGAGAGAGAGTGGTTTTGAGTTCACGTAGGAGGAGGACAAACAGAAAAAAACTTTGCTTTGGTCCCTTGCCATGCTTTCATCTTGATGCTTCCCCAGCCTTGTTTTTTTTACCATCTCTGCCTCTATTTTGCAGTTTCCTGTTTTTGTCATATTCTCCTGAGTTCCTCTCTCTGACCGCACCAGCATGTGCACATATCTGTTTGTAGCGTCACTAAGCATCGCACGGTTTTCCATCAACTGGCATGCATGGCTAGTGCAAGTTCAGACAACACAGCTACTGGCACTGTTGAAGCCTGTCCATATGAGGATTTGAATTAGTGTTATGAACAAATCAATACAGATTCCGATGGAAAAAATCATTACCAAAGGGTAAGACCATGAGCCAACAGCTGCAATGTTCCTGCACCCAACCCAACTCGCAGCATTTTGCAAAGGACACGTTAACTTTGTTTCCCAAGAGCAAGTAGATAGACGTGTACTAGACTACATTGTAGAGATCTGCAGCCTTTGAACAAGGTCAGCAAGCTCATCACTTCGTCAAATTAGTTGGTTTGCAGCCATCCAGCTCTGTGCTTTCAACAAAAACAGGTACAGACAATAGAATAGCTTAGAACAGCTAATTAAAAAAACAAACAACAACAAACAAACAAACTGAACGTGATGTAGTTCATTTTTGGGGATGTGAAATTCGAAATTGTGAACTATGAACATTAACTAGTTCATTTTAATCTGTGTGAACTGAACTTTGAGCTAGTTCTTGTGCAATGGGAAGCTGCACAACACTGTGCCTCACCTCTAATCTCAATAGTGTACACCCCCAATCCCACCCTCCATTTATCGCTCCCCCTTCCGCTCCTCTTGCATTGTGGCTTGCCACAGATACTGTCACCTATAGCCTGTGACCAGGGTGTAGTCCAGCAGCGCTCCGTATGAATTATGATGTGCTGGATCAGTCCTAATCTTGTTATGGATGTTCCTGTGCCCTTGGGAGGGGCATCAAAGGATGAATGGAACTTTATCAGATTTCACAGTGCTTTGAAGCATAATTCATGAAAGGTGCAGTGTTGTGTATACTGTATGTGAGGTGTGCATGGTAGTGTTGAACATCATTGTATGACAGTAAGATACATGCTATATCTATGATGAATTTATTTTAAAAAGTGCCTCTCATTTCCACCTTTTCATATGATAATAAAACTGTAAGCACTGCAGAGTGATAACAAACCCGCTCATTTTACCGAAGCACTCCGCTGTTTCACAAGGACAAGGTGACGGTGACACATCTATATACATTATATGGTATAAACACCTCAGTTATTGGCTGCTTTAGTTTTGCTTTGTTTTTCTATCTTGTCTAAATGGGAGGGAAAGTAGTTCAGCCGTAGGTCAGACTGGAATAACAGCACAGAGGCCAACATTTTGCTGCTTCAATAAGTGAGAGTTGGACAATGCTCTTGTTGTCTCAACATTTCTTGGAAGCAAGCTAATACCAAGCACAACTGATAACAGGTTTCCAAAACCTAACTTTTCTCGACCCTGAAAAAGTAATAACCTGCAGTCCTGGAATTTTTGTGCTTCCTTTGTCCCTCACGCTTTGAGCTCATCCTGACTAACAGAGGCTGCTGTTTGGTATGTAAAATGTACACCTGGATTTACTGAATGTTTTAACCGTGTGTATCAATCAGTGTTTATATTTAGTAATGGACAGTCAATTATTTAATATTTTGAGATGCCCAGAGGGATTTCAATCAATCAATCAGATATATATATGTGCTCTCCCAGAGGTACACTAGTAATATCACAGCAAATTATCAGTGAAAAAGCATTGTCAAGCATTATGTCATGAGAGCTACAGTACTGTCTATAATGTATCACGCTGACAAAATGCAGTTTTAAAGACCTGATGGACCCTCACACAGTATATATAAGAGAGAAATTTAACTTCTTCCAGTCATAAGTGTCACTGAGCTGACAGCTGAAATGATTTTATGGGGTATAACAAAAAGCAGAAACTCTCTGGCTTGCCAAACTAATGAAGTCTTAAGTGCTGGCTACATTATGAAGGTTACAGTGAAAGTGTACAATTTCGAGGCTGATGATAATAAGGGCTGACAACTTCCAGTTTAGGTGTTCATTTCACATAAGACTGAGGATTTTTTTCATCACTTTTATTTCGCCGCTTTGTGTGGGCAAGCCGGTTCTCCAGCTCCTTCAGAATGGCAGAATTTTGAGTTAAAGGTAAAATTGACCAACCTTAAGGTTAAAATGAGCTAGTCTATCACTTTAACACCCTATCCTCATGGTGTAGGCCCACTTTACAAGTCATCGTATGACCTTGGCAAAGTCTTCATAGCCTCTACATTTTTTTCTTGTGCTCTTTTATGTGAAATTCATGTTACTTCTGACATGTTAAGAATCTCTTCTCCTGGAAGGAAAAAGGTTTCATTCATTCCTCTGTCATTTCTGTCCTTTCTCAAGACCCGGTGAACATGCTGTGCCTTCACTTTCCAGTCCCAGTGCATCCTGAAACAGAAAGCATGTTAGAAAAGGATGGGTAGAGTGCCCTTACCAGAAGATTGGCTCTGAATCTCGCTGCTGTCAAAGAGGGCACATGTTGAAATCGACCAGAGCCTAAAGTAGCTCTCCTTCCTCTGAAGTCGTCCTCCTCTGCCACTCAGATGTTATTATTAATGAGAATACACTGTATTTCTTTTGGTGCAACCTAAAGTTGTAATCTAAAGATGGTGGACACCATTTTGAGACCACCTGTTTATTTACAGCTTTAAAGGACTTAAATGTTAATGGGTTCCCAATGTCAAGTCATTGAAAACTTGAAATCACAGGAATTAAGGTTTTGCATAACTGGGTTGTCTACTCTGAATGATGTCTGTGATCATTGTATGTCAGATTTACAGCACAGAATGTATCCAGGATATCAATTTAATTTGTCACAATGTTTAATTCATGGACATTTTCGATTTCATACGTCAAATGCCCTCACATACCTTATTGAATATATGACTCCACATGTGTTCGATTTGAATCTTAATGGAGGTGAAAGGGCAACATAGCAAGTAGTTCATGTGTGCCCGCATTCCATTATATTAGCTTGCAGAGTCAACAGAAATGTGCTATTAGCTTGGATATAAAACAAAGAGCACACATCCAGGACGCAACCAAAGAGGACAGTGTTGCTGCAGCACTGGCTGTTATTTTTATGAGTCCCTCGGGGGCCCCGGGGTGCAGGAGTGGAGAAGGTTTTCTGAAAGATCTAATTAAGCAAAGCGAACTGAGAGTGCAGAGATCCCCACCCCAGAACAACACACAAATCAGGGGCTGTTGACAATGAGCTGCAGGGCAGTGGGGTTTGGCAGCGAAGACCACACTCAGGCCTCCAGATAATGACCATCCCATGCCTCTCTGGTCTTCAGTTTAACTTTACAGTTGGGGGTTGAGGTGTCCAAATGTGCCTTCTCATTATGTAGTACAGCAGCCTTAAAATTTTGTCTTATTTGCACTTACAGGAATAATTAGTGTTTACTCAGTGGTTGGGTGGTGTTGGTTGGTTAAGAACCAAATGACTCCATCAAGGGAGAAAAACAAAAGTTCTTTTTATAGCTGGAGGCACCAACACGGGCCTTATACTCATACCCCATAGTAGTTATATGTTGTGAGTTCACTCTTTCATTAAGGTTGCTTGGGGTATGTGAAAACAGTAAGACACACTATGTGGGTGCTTTTGTTCAGGATATTTTCCAGTTTAGAAGTACAGACTGTGTTAAGTATAAAGAATTCTTTCTCTGCCTGGCAATTCAACATTCACTTTCTATTTCTTCTGAGTGGAGAATAAATGTCTCCGGGACACCTGGCGCCAAGGCTATGGCTGTCTGGTCTCTTGGGCTCATTTCTGACTGAGAACACAAAGACCTTGGAGTACAAAGACAACAGGCTTGATTATGTGAGTACACAGGAAGGTCTCCCAGCATTGTTGTGCTAATCACGTTAGCGGGCACAGACTCAAGGCAGGACAGATGCTAGGCAAGGGGCAATGGGGTTATGTTATCCTGATTAGAGGAGGCTTCGGGGGTTTTGTGAATCTTGTCTTCTACCTCAGCATCACCTTGTAGAGGGAACTGCCACCAGCGCAGCACCTCTCTGTCCCGATTTTTCTCTGCGTCTCCTGCTCTTCCTCTCTATCTCTTTCCCCAGTATCCACATAAACTAATGCCTTGGTCAGCACTGATTGGGTCTGTGTATTCCACTGTGCACATTGCTTTTCCTATTATCAGCTGCCTACACACAGAGCAGTGACTTGCTGGAGAATGCTTTCATTTGTTTTTTTTTTGGCATCACCCCACTAAAAATGGTTGAAAGAGGATGGATTTCTTTGTGGCTTGTTTGTCTCGCTTCATATGGGTTCGCTCCCCACAAATCCCTCAAAAGCTCAGATATGAGACTCCACCACCAGTTATCTATCAATCAGTTCAGGGGCTCTAACAGTTGAGTTGAAAGTTAGATATATTTACTGGAACTGATGTCATTAATTCCCACTTATACAGTCTACTCAGAATGTGGTGAAAATTATTGGCTGCATGTGTTTGTATAATCCAGGTTTGCATAAATTATTTTACAGTACATCCTTGACATTTTCAAACTGTCAGTATCTCTGAATTGTGCAGATTTCATAAGCAAGCACTCAAGAATTATGTAGTCATCATTCTCTTAAATGTACTTGATTTGTTCTGTGTGGCTTACTTTTATGTACAGATGATAGAGGTGAAAACGGCAATATGGAAACACATAAACAATCACAGATAGATGAACTGACTGCCATGCTGCCCTATAAAGATGGAATGCTCTGAATAATTGGTGCTTTTTAAGTGACCCTTGTGTGATATTCTTTTTTTCTGCCCCCTCCAGGATCCTATATGCTGGTGAACTCCTCCCAGCATGCCGCGGGCCATCGTGCTCAGCTCTTGCTCCAGACGCTGAGTGAGAATGACACTCATTGCGTTCAGTTCAGCTACTTCCTGTACAGTCGTGACGGCCACAGCCCAGGGGCCCTGAGGGCGTATGTGCGAGTCAACAGTGGCCCGCTCGGCAGTCCAGTGTGGAATGCATCAGGTTCGCACGGCAAACAGTGGCACCAGGTCGAGCTGGCTGTCAGCACCTTCTGGCCTAATGAATACCAGGTATGAACACCCTCAGCTGCATAGTCGCTACATTTACTGCTGAACTTTCTCCATGATATGACTCCTATTTCAGCTTATAGTATCATGCTGGTAATGTATTGACTTTGATTTAATGAAATGTGGTAATAAAGTCGAACCATAACGGAGAGTGGCTCTATAGAGAGCCCTTTTAATTTGTGGAATCAAATAGTGAAGGGCTCTAAATAGCGGCTCTCAGCTAAGATGAAGATATACAGCCGTCCAGCCTAGCTGGTAAACATTTTACAGTACAACTTTGCCGCTCAACACCGATTTTAGCCCCCGGGTGAACATGGTGTTAATTAGTTGTGTTCACAATTTAATTATCATTGATTCCCTTTTGAATATAGGCTATGCTAGTGCTCCAAGGCTCAAACTAGGTCTCATGTAGGCATGTCTGCTGGACATTTTCCCCATTGAGCTGTATACACCCAGTGGACTCCACAATACCTTACACAGCATGTCATGGCCACATTGACTGGCATGTCCTGTGGGTGTGTATGTGTGTGTGTGGGGGGGGGTATATGTGTGTATAAGACTTATAATATTGGTCTGTAGATGGCGCAAGCAGGTGGCACAAGCGATCCCCATCTATTAATACCATTTTTTTCCTGCAAACTCTGCAGAGCTGTCAAAAAGCAATTAAGTTGAGTAGTGTGCGTTTTATCGAGAACTGTCAATCCCTCCTACTTAATTAACTTCTATTCAGCCCTGCAAGATCTGACCTTCACTATGTAAATAATTGTCCTTCTTTGTACAAACAGAGGCTAGATGGAGGGTGACACTGTTCAACCAACATCACAAGATTTGACAGTGAGGCGTGTCTTAGGCAGACAGAAAGAGACATGCAGGCATGCACTCGTGCACACACACAGATTTTACTACTTTTATTTGTGTGCATAATGTACAAGTCAGTCCTAATTAGAAGCAATAATATATGCTGTAGCACACCGGTTCTCAATCTTTTTGGTGTCAAGGACCCCCAAATTGATACACATCAGGCCACGGACCTGTGTTTAACAAAATGTAGTCTCAGGGATAGTTAATTATTCCGTAACTGTCTGTACTGTAGATTGGCAGAGTGACAGTGAAGAGTGTGAAACCTATGAATAGAATACTCATTATACAGCCTCTCATTCGGCTAATTTGCAGTCTATGAAATAAGAGTGCAATTGAAATGTTCCCCATTTTTCAGGGGACTACATTGATAGATAGATAAGATCATTTTTGTTTGTTTGTTTTTTTCTGTTTCATCAAAATAAATGTATAACCTATTTGCTTGGCTATTTGCTGTTGAGATACTCCTTGATGATCAAGGTGACAATGTGTGGTCGTGGACAGCAGAGTAAAAGTGCCACATACACACACTCTGCTACCTATAGTGCTCCTATATGGCTTTCCAATAGCACCTTTATAGTCACTCAGTAGCTGCTGGTTTTGAGAATATGCTCCCCAGATCACGCTGTAGCTGTAAATAAAATTCTAGAGGAAACGCTGGAATATTTGTACCTTCTCACCGAACATGGGACATTGAGTATGACAATTATGTCCTTAATTATCCAGTCAACAATTCTATCAAATGTCGCTATGTGCTGCCCTTTGTACATACAGTATATCATCCATTCAAAATTTGTGATGAAGAATCAGACTTAGCAAACAGACTGGTTGTGATGCCAACAGTGAGGGGCAAAAGTGCCAGGAAATCAGAGCCGGTCAGGAAGGACCTGCAATCAGGCTCTGACAGTGAAACCTCCATGCATTAGCTGGTGCTAGTTGATGTTCAGTGCCATCGTAGATGACACTAGCCCTCATTAGGGTGAGAGAGTCAGTTATCATGTCCTCAGAGATGGCTACCGCCTCTCACTCAGGCCTCAGCCAGTCCAGGGACGCTCCATTTTTAGCCCCACAAGCGATAAAGAGGGACTCTATTGGCAGTCCCGGTCTAGCTGTTCACTGTTTAGGTCATATGATCTGGGGCTTGCAGTTAAGTTTCACTTTTGTTTGGGAGACTGTTAGGTGTCACTTTTCACAGGGAGAAGACATCACAACAGTAGTTTAATCAGCATTTCCATACAGGATAATACCAGTTTTTCACTTTTATCAAATTAAATATAGTCAACCAGATGCACCTTGGTGACTAAAGCAACAGCAACATGCGCCTTACTGCCAGATGCTGTCACTGAAAGAAAAAATACACAATGTCTTTCCTTAGTCTGTTCACCCAAAAAAAAACAGTAATCAGATTTGTGTGCATGTTAACCCTGTGGCTATTAAGTCAATGGCAGGCATTAACAGTGAATCATCAACTGTGGCTTCTCTTTCAGTAAACGCATGAGCATGAAGATATTATAATACTATAGTGGATAAATAGTGGTTAAACAATCATATACCCATGGTGCCAATAGTCTGCAGTTTGCAGAGAGACATTGGTTTTCATCTGCTGAGCCTGCATATAGAGCACATTTTCTATACATATACTTGCTGAAGCGCTACAGCAGCCTATAATTGTGTAGGCAAGAAGCCCAAGCAGAAAAAAAGTGAAGGAAGGGTTTAATAACAAGATTGCTTAAGGGGTGGAAGTTAAGTTGTGCAGAGTTAAGTTATTACATAGCTGTGTCATATCATGTGTTCACTATAACATAAGGCAAGCACAGTATTTGCATAATTTAGCTGCTCTGGAAAGAATTAACTCTGGTGTGAACGTCTTCCCACTGCTACAAACTTAATGATTAGCCACATTACCAACAACACAAACCTCCAAACATGGCAACGTCGCTGACTTACTCATTTGCTCAGACCGCTTGTGCAACCACTTTGGTCTCTTATGCTGAACGCTCGCAGGGCTGTTAGACTGTTAGTCTTGTTTACACAGAAGTCACTGAGGTCAGACCAATCTGACTAAACCCCAAACCCAGCAGATCGTGTGTCCATTTTACCACATCTCTCTCTCTCTCTCTCTCCCACACACACACACACACACACACACAGAGAGATCTGAGTTCTCAAATGAAGTGAAGCCTTTGGAGCTCCATAGTTCAGCCAAACAACCTCAGTGATGTCGTATTTTGGATCAGCTGACATGCCGGCTGAGCTTGCATATTGCTATCACTGGGCAGTCAATTTAAGCTGTCAAATTGACTTCCTCACCCTCTGTGGCTGCTTGTCCTGCTGCCCCTGCTGCTGTTGTTGAATCTCACACCATATGTCCACCTCAGGATTCACCTGTGGGCTCTGTTTCTTTATGGTTTCCCCTGAGGGTTACATCTACCTCCCCCATGGTTTTCCTTTTGCTCGTACTAAAAATGACGCTTGAACGGAGTAATCAGAGGAGAAGATGATACCAAAATAAATTCTTTGTGTGCATTTACTCTTAAATCTTTCATATTTAATAGAGTTGTCTCACTGGAGTTGCCCAAAGGACATGTGAGTTTGATACTGACTGGCACATACAAGCACCCATGAGCTTGCTCTTCCTCGCAGCTTTACACTTGCGTAGGTCTATTAGTATACAAGATGGTTGTGAGCTCTCCTGATCAATGCCGTTGCCACTCACAGTAGCCAGCTTTGCGCCTCATGAGCAGGGTAGCAATAAGTCTCTTGTCAGTAAACCTCAGCTCAGTTTTACAACAAATAATTGACAGTTAGGATCGTCGCTGCTCAAAACAGTTTTAGTGCATCTCATTACACGTTTTTAACATTTAGCTGGTGCTCTTATCCACAAAATGTTTGACAGTGAGTGAGCAGGCAATGATTTAGTGTCTTGACAAGACACATCACTGCTGACGGACATGTTGGCTGGTGTGGAGATCTTCCTGTTTTTAAATAGAGTCTCCAACCACAATTTTACCCTGCCAGGAGATCAAGGCAGATAAGTCATGAGCACATCAACAATTTCTTTTTATTTCACCTTCTATTCTCTTTACTTTCTCTGCTCAAGTTTTATTTGAGTTTGCTGTGAACTCATTTGGTATACTCACTATGTCCTATTTCTCTGTCCTTCAGTGGAGATGCATAGTCTCTGGGCCCATAGCCCTATAAGCAGCCCGGTAAATAGCAATGGCTCATAGGTGAGTCATGGTAATGTGGCTGCCAACAAGAGGCTTGTGTTAGGAGAAGGAGGGTATAATGGGTTTATGAGGAGGAGTGGATAACTCTGAAGACAGGACAGTGCAGGAAGAGGAAATGAGAAGGAACACTTGAATTGGCATCGACAATAGCGCCTTTTAATAGAACTGCTTAAACTGCTAATGGCTTTCATATTTTCTTGTGTGGGGGGAAAAACACAGTGTTGAAATTTATTGGATTAAGTTTGCTTCTAATATTGGGGATTTGGTTACCAGATACTGGCACTGTACGAGAAAACGTCTGCGTCCAACTGTGTTTGGCAGAGAGTTAAAGCAAAGTTGTGACAATTACTCTTTCACTTCCCCTCACTTTTCACTGTAAGATCACTTGACTCTGTGCTAATGTGTTGCTCTTCAACAAAGAAAGTAAAATTCCCGAGCTAATACCCAACTAAAATATAGACTACTGTCGGTCTCTGTTTGTGAATACACACGGTGTCTCAGTTGATCTCCATTACTCTATGCAGTTTCCTCTTTTGGCTCTTGCTTTTCTAGCATCCTCAATCTAAATTTTGATTTCTGTCTCTGTCTTCTTTAAAATCAAATTCAATGTCATAGCAGCACAGTAGTAAACAATCAGTAACACAAAAGCTTCAGCATCTTCCATGTTTACTGATTTGTTGTTGTCAGTCACTTGCAGATTAACTTGACTCCTCCTCTTTTATTGTATAAAGTTTCCTGTTCTCTTAATGCGGTGGAAACACAAACATGCAAGACCTTCGGGTTCTCGCTTTCCTTCCCGAACCCTCTCGAACATTTAGCCAGCTGAAGCTCAACTCTAATTTCATTTGTGTTTTTCACTTCACAAAACAGAACCACTGAGAGCAGACTGTTTGGAAAAGGGGTGGCATCAGCAGGATTTACAAAGCATTTACAAAAACATGCACAGTACTAGGTGATTGGAGCACCCATCTGTCTATCACTGAGTACCTTGTCCAATCAGACAAAAAAAAAAGCTGTGATGGTTGAAGTAAGAAACCATATTGGTAGGCATATTGCAAGCTTGTTAACATGTTGGCACACAGTTGTGAGGAGAATCCACATTATGTTGATGTCTTGTTGTCTCTGTCTTCCAGTTCAGTGTATTGTAGCTTGTTGCTGTCCTCGTCAACCATGCCACACCAAGGACACTGATTGGTCCAGCCGCTTTGTGGTTTCCAATCTAATGCTTTGGTTGGAGTGTGGCCAGATGCTTTCATGTGTCAAATGAAAATTTGTCCTCAAACAATATGGTGGAAAAGCAATAAAAGTCCTCCTGATACCATACCTTACATTGTTAATCCCTTAGCAACCATAAGAGAAGCTCATCACTGGTGAATGAAGGGGGTCTTGCCCTGCAACACGTCACTGCTCCCTGCTACTCAGACATGAACAGAGAGAGGCTGGATGGAGACGTGTTGCGCTGGATGTGTTCCAGGATAGCGGTATCTTTAACAATGCTGGCCTTGCTCTGCGGTTACACCAGCACTGGTGCAGATGAAAGCACATAGATAAACAAGAAAGAGAAGAGAACAATGCTGGGAAAAGGGGATGGGAATCATGGAGTTTGAGCCTGGTATGCTTCAGCTCAGTTCTTTTGGTATTCACCAGGGGTTTTTAGTTCTAAAGCGTGCTAGCTGCAACTTGTATGACTTAAAATATTAAAGGCTTTGGGTTATATCAGCTCAGTAGCAAGCTTAATACAGTGACTTTGGATGTGAAGCAGTAGGTAGGCATATTTACCTTGTCATTAAACTGGCAAAGTGCGCTTTTGAAGTAGAGGTGGTGAACAGGCTCTTCTCTTTGTCTTTCAGTGAAATAAAACCCAGGGGAACAGATCATTTTAAAGACTGATTTCAAATGTTCAGGGTTTTTCCACCTTATTAGTTTTCAGGTCATATTAGAGCTCACCATTCCTTGCCCACGCAGCACACGGATTCAATATGTCAGCAGAACCTTTTGCATCGTATGGATAGAGATGTGAGATTTCAATTGCGTATACTCTCAAGGTTGCTGTTGCAGCACATGCACAGTGTTTATGTCTGGAAAATGTCATTGTGGAATGTAATTAAAAAATAGTCTGAGTCATTCCCTGATAATCACCAAAACTAAGAGGATTAAATATGCTGAAAACCAAAACGCCTGCCTGGTGATTTGTAAAATAATTTTCTTGATTATAGGCCCACTATATCGCTGATAATTTGCAAGATTATATCATGTGTGAGACTTTGAGCAGTCATATTGCTCAACATGTGCATGTTCTCATTTTGGTGTTTGGAATGATGAAATACAGCCTCTGATATAATAATGCTGTTCTCTGATTAGGTTTCCTTTTATATTAATGTCACATTGGCGACAAGCACTATCTGGCTTGCTCTTTTTAAATTGGTTAAGTTTTTAAATTAGGATTAAAACTCTGATGGACGAGGGGGGTGGGTGGGGCTGGAGGAAAATCGAAGGCAGTGAGATCACCTTGAGATCTCCTGATTGGAGATGTCTTGTGTGTCTGGTGTGCATCGCCATATTTCTCTCCTCCATTGGTAGAAGTGTTTGCGATAGCCGGGGAACCTTGTTATCAAATATTAAAGATGTTATCAGGCCCTCCAAGACTGCCAACTAGAGCTGGAGATATGCTTCTTCCCCTCGTCTCTCTCCCTCTCTCTCTCTCTCTGTCTCCCTGTCTCTCTCTCCTCTCTTTGTGTGTCCTCTTTTAGGTTTCTTTTCCTTCCTGTCTTACATTTCTTGTGTTTATCTACCCCTTGTTCTTCATCCCCTTACTTTGCTACTGTCCCTCCTTTTTAGCTTTTAGTGGGAACATAGTTGTAGATGTAGCTGACACTTTCATCCCAGCCCTTCTTAGTTTACCCTGCCAAACCCAACCAGACCTCTCCATGCGCCCCAAGGCTGCGTATGGTATTACTGTCGCCTTGTTTATGTAGGACACTCATTTATTTGAAAAGCAGCAAGTTTGGGAGTGAGAGATACATCAAAGGCTTGGAAATGAGAATACTCATCAGAATACTTATGTTTCAGCTTTGTCTGATAATCTCTCTTATTTTTCCCACCACACCCTGCTGAGAGACCTCCAAGCTCAGCCCGTGGCTATGAAAGCGGTTTCATGAAGTGGGGAAGAATTTGAGATTCCTGACACGGCCTCACAACTATTCACAACTACTCCGAGACACAGGCCTACAGTATATCCTTTAGCATTTTCCACCTGGGCAGATTTACCTTAGCACATGACCTTTTGTCTGTGAATATTTAAGGAGCTATTATCTTCCCCTGACTGTGCCGAATGGGTGAGTGCAAGGTCTTGGTGTCTAACTGCATCTCCTGAGTGGAATGAAGGAATTCGAGATTAGTGCTTTATATAGGACAAATATATTTCCTCTTGATTTGTATACATTACATCTGCTTAAAAAAAAAAGCCAACATCAGAGTAATTTAATATACATAATGTGCATTTTTATCTCAGTCATAAATCACTGTGTGCCACTCTTATATTTTTCTATAGACAATGATTCTTGCATTTTGCTGGGAAGGATTCCTCCTGCATCCCTGCATCTGAAAATAAAGTAATGACTCATTAGAATAAACTACAGGCTTATGGAAAGTTTCATTGGGAAAGTGGCTTTCAATAAACATCTGGGAAAGGTTGTTTATTGAAACAAATGCTCTGAATGTCTCCCCCTTAATAACCTTCCAGCCTAATGGCTATAGAACAACTGGGGATTAACCAACAATCAATCTTTTATTTAGGGCTTTAGTTCAGCAGAGAGTAATACTGCCTTCAATTAGACTTTGAGGGTATTTCTTTATCATCTTTATCTACCGTTGCTCTTAGTCAGCGTTTGTGCCTAATTTTGACATTAGTCTAATGGCATGACAGTGTGTCCTAACACACTGTCTGGATGTTATAGAACATTGTCATCTCATGTCCTTTATTTATTGTGTTGTACAAAGGGAGGGAAGGAGGAAAGAAAGAGAAAGAGAGGGAGCAAAAGAAATAAAAGAAAGACAAACAAAAGACAAACGACAAAATAAAAAAAAATGACAGGAAAGGATAATGCACAGGCTTTTCCAAAAAAAATATGAAAACAGCAAATGTAAATGTAATCCCCCGTTCTAAAACACTGGTGCATGTTCCAGTTCAGGTTTCCAGCACCATCTGGGGAGGGGCAGGAGAATTGACGGTGGCACAGGGAGATTAGCCTTTGTTCTCCTCCTCGAGCTGGGGAGGAGCAGCCAGCTATAGACAGAGCAGGGTCACTCTCCAGCTCAGACCGAGCAGCCAGGACCTTTCCTCCTGCTTTCCCTTTCACCTCTCCTCTTTACCCCACCTCTCCTTCTGTCCCTTTCTCCCATCCCCCCGCCACCTCCCGTCCTTTTCTCTGCATGCCTGGCTGTCTGCCTCTCATTCTGTCTGGAGTTTTTTAGCTGACCCCAATCTCTTCATATCCCATCCAGGTCTGTGTGCGTGGATGCCTTTGGGGTCATGCATGGTCAGGGTTGCTGTCACGCCAATTGTCGCTGTAATCATACGTCTCCCTCTCAGGTTCAGGGAGGTGGACTATCTCTGTCCTGCTGACTAGGGAAGGCTGGAATTTGGGGCAGAGGTCCTGGAGATGTTGTTGTGCCTCTTAAATTAGGTGTGCAAACCCAAGCAGATTCTGGTCTCCAAGATAATCTGTGTCATGGCTGCACAGCGCAGAAACAAATTGGATACAAGGCACTATAGCCCAACTTGATGCGATGCGATCTTATATGACTTTGAGAAGAGGATAAGCTCCAATCTGTATGACCTTATACGGGAGGATAAGGTGTTTCAGTTTTGCATGTGTTTAAACAAGTTCAAAAATCAGGCGCACAAACAAAAAGTAGCTGGGAGGATCGACGCAATTTTGTGTGTGTGTGGCACACTCTGTAAACATCAAGGCCCAGTGATAGGAGCCATGCTGTAATCATTTGGTCAGAGGATTATGAGAAACAATAACTCAAAGCTGCCCTTCGATCAAACGTGAGGATGGAAGACTGTCCTTGGCGCTGGGAAAACAAACATCACCCCAGTGTCACATAACTCTCTCACTATTACTGGGGATGGTGATTTGATATTGATTAGGTTTCATGGGAGCCCACTGACCAGCCACCTTATTGTTCCACAGGATGGTATGGAGCTCTGTCCTCCCTTGAGCCCCATGACCCTGCACAGGCTGTATTATCTGCTGTTATGGCTTCACAGCAGCCTGTGTCCGGAATGCTGAATGGGGCTCATGACTCAGACACCACATTGTGCCTCCCGATAAACCCATTATTTTTCTAGGCCCTACGGACTGAGGCAAAACTTATCCATCTTTCTATTTTTGTGCCTCCATGTTTCTCTTATTCTCTCATTGTCTCCCTGCTAGCTTTTGTTTTGGGTCAGCAGATGTGCGACGATGTGGATATTGTCTTGTTTGTAATTAATGCCTCTGCCACTGAAAGGGGACAAGAGCAATGGAATTCACAAAGCCTCTCAGTGTTCTTTTGGAAATTGCTCTGATACTTCAGTTTTGAGAGCAGCTAGGTTAGGGATAAGTGCCTACTTTAGCTGTTCCATCTATGACTTAAATCTCCTCATAATCTATCCGCATTCATTTAACTTTTGCAGATCCTGATTGAGGCAACTGTTTCCAGGGAGCGGAGAGGCTACATCGCCATAGATGACATCATGCTGCTCAACTATCCCTGTTGTAAGTGCCACTTCTGATGCAGACGATAAATTGGAATCACAAAAGCCAGAGGAAAAAGATAGAGTGGTTGGGGAAAGAGTTATTTAAAAGTGGTATGAAACATAAATAGGATAATGACTGGTTGACCTTTGCATTAGCATTGCAATTTTGCACTGAAGTATCCTGCAACAAGAGAGGTGATCCTCACACTTGAACACACACCTGCATCCTCTCTGGATTTAGCCTTGCCTGATAACCAATGGTACTTCTTCACGGTGTGGACATATGGATATGTTTCCATGGGGACTTCCATGTACTTTCTCGCTCTCTAGCCTGACCGTAAGTCTAGTAGCCTTGCGTTCCTTTTTAGCCTAGACGTCCCCAAATACAACATGTCAGGATACATGGAGGGATTATTCCATCATGCACAAAGAGCATTAAGATTCATGCCTTCGTAGCAGACCAGTGGGTTCTCGTCACCTTGCGGCTTCCTGCTGCGCAGAGGTTTTTGTGTCAGCTGTGTAAAAGTGAGGGCAGCAGCTCAGTGTGGTGTCAGCCCCGGAGGACCATGAGTAAAACATATTCACTAAGACCCCGGAGCTTAATACCTGGACAAAGTCTCTCAGTGTCACTTACACACTCCCTCTACAACCCACTGCTAAGCACAAG
Organism: Myripristis jacobus; assembly: GCA_900302555.1. NCBI lineage: Eukaryota > Metazoa > Chordata > Actinopteri > Holocentriformes > Holocentridae > Myripristis > Myripristis jacobus. Next base: position 44,780 of record OMLB01041539.1, read on the forward strand.
GGCTCCATCAGCTCAGAGCACATTTAACATCCATGGTCCACACTGCTTTGAAGTGACTTATATAACTTACAAAAGCTTGATGTATTTCCTAACAGGGATTTAGCGTATCTCCCAGCTAACGTACATACCGTATATATATATATGTGTGTTCAATATATACTCCCCATTGTTACCATGGGGATGGTTCGATCCAAGTTGAGCTTTCAGAGATGCCCTGTAAGAAGGATGCCACCAGCGATTTCATGAAAGGAATGCAGGCTGCGAGAGTGATTCTGAGTGCTATGCATACCACCCAGTGAGGTCCCTGTATCTCCCTGAGACAGCAGATGGCATCTTCTGCATGCTCCCACCGTGACCATTAAATAATTAAGACTCTCATCAAGACCTGAGCATGCTCTATGATGTGGCACATGGCCAGCCTGCATTGCTTGGCACTGCACAGAGGGAGGGAGGAAGGAGAAAGGAAAAAAAAAAAAATCAAAGAAAATTGTTGCCAAAAAAAAAAAAAAAAAAAAAAAGAGGCATGCAAAATGAGTTCCTCTTTGTGAATTCTGGTTAAACCACGGTTGACATTTCTGTTCTTTTCTCCTGAGTCTTAGTCTTTGACTCTGAAACCAGTGTTGCAGTCAAATTAAATATTTATCACGCTAAAGAGTCCTGAGGATAAGATCTGACACATTTAGCTGTATAACACTGCAATTCTTGCCAACTGTAGGGCTTGTTTTTTTTTTTTATTCACACTCATTTCTCTGTTTGTTTATGTTTGGCTCTCAGGCATGAATTATGAATTAACCTTAGGAGGGGGAGTCACTCAAAGGAAACACGGCCACCTGTGGGGTACAAATACAAGCAATTTCCCTCTACTACTTACACAAACAAGATCAACAAATTGTCATCTCCCCCTGCAAGATCCAACACAATGTAGTGCCCCGCTAAACAGATGATGAGTGAGACCCCAAACATTTGCATCTCCCTGATGCATCAGCTCCACAGCTTCTGTGCCATCTCCTTCTGTCAATCATTGGCGCGGACAGCTTGGGTTGTCCCACCCCATTTCACGGAGATGGCAGGCTATGCTGCCTGCTTCTGCCCAGTGGTTTGGCTCTGCAGGGGTCTGGTTCTCACTGCGCTATTGTTAATCATGGAGTTGGGTGAGGGAGCTACACCCACACACTAACTCACTGGCAGCTCTGTATAGCGTGCTGGGACATTAATAGCCAAAATGTTGAGTACTAATTCTTGCTCTGTAGCTTTTCTTCCTGTGCCTGTGTTCTGATGATGTTTGTTACAAAGGTACTTTTATAGGAATACAAAAAAAAGAAAACAAGTATAAACAAATGCATTACCTGAGCAGTGTGTTATTTTTCTCCCTGAGAAAAACTGTGAATGCATTTTGCCCTGGGTGAATATCGGTGATATGCACTTAATAATGGACAAAAATTGGGCCATTGGAATAGCCAGCCAATCTTTCATCCAGAAATGCCTGAAATTCCTGTTTATATTTTTGAGGGGAAAAAAAATAAAAGCTTTGGGAAAAAAAATGTCATTTTATATGGCTGGCTGGCATTGTGAATGGTTGAGAGGTAATGGAGTCTTTTGATCTCTCTCCGCCACGCTCTCTCTCTTTCTCTCTCTGTCTCTTTAGATAAGGCGCCCCACTTCTCTAGGCTAGGAGATGAGGAGGTCAACGCTGGGCAAAATGCCACCTTCCAGTGTGTGGCTGCTGGAAGGGCATCAGAGGCTGAGAAGTTCCTGCTGGAGGTCAGTGGTTTAATAGAAGAGTTTGTGCATAGAAGAATCTGTGTCTTATACAAAACTGTGTATGAAGGGTTTTGTTCCAGAGTAAGGTATCCACCATTTGACACACAGCATCACAAGTCAGTGCAAAATAATAACAAATTGTTGTACTTTTATAAAGACAGTGGATCACTCACTGTAAGTCTTTGATTGAAGAAATAATCATGTTTACAGACTATATTTTAGAAGCACGGAATTATCAACTTAAGGTTTTTTTCAAATCAGATTTGTGGTAACTGAACTCTTCAGCGGGTTACCCTAAATAACCACTCCAACAAGGGTTTCTCTGTCTTTGAATTATTAAATGTCCCAGACGGTGTTGATTCGCACATAAAGATGGTAGACGGCGTTGTGCTGCAGCAAAGGCCACGAAAGGCCTTGAAGCCTCTTGAGCCCTGTGCTTTTGAAAAGTTGCACGGCTTATGAGATCATAGTGTTCTTTGCTTTCTTCGTTGCCTCCTGCTTTTATTTAAATCAAGCGCTCTGTTTTAGATATTTTGCTTTTTATCCAGAATGAATTGCTCTGTGAAGGTCAGACGGGCCATACAGTTTACCCCCAGAGGGAATTGCTCCGTGGTGTGAAATCCCTCTCTTTATGGAGCCTCGATGAAAGGATGAAATTTCATTGTAACGTAGGGTTTCACTCTGTTTGCTTTTCAGGCTGCAAGCCACATATTCAAGGCTCACAACTACTACCACCTACTACAGCACAGCAGTCATGGCTGACCTTAGGCCAACCTACTGTATTGTCTGAAAGTGGGAGATCTATTATTTGTCTAATTGAAGCATCCCTGTCCCACTTCTCTAAACACTTAATCAAACTACCTCTTTGGTCACAACACAAGGACGAGGACAAATGTCTCTGGTAATTAGCTGGCATCGTCATGCAGGTTCATGCTATAACAAGGTCTCAAGGCCTCTTGAGCTGGCCTCTCCTTGCCTCCCCCATACCTTTCCTTTTTTCTGTCTGCCTCTCTCCACATTTCCACACTGCTAGCTTATCTCTTCCAGGCATGCCTGTCTTTCTGAGCCGTTCGTTCAGCTGAACTTGCATCACTGTCATTGTTTTCTGTTGTTGTGCCCTTTTGTGTTCATTGTGTCTACTGCACCAGCTGCAGCCCGGTCTTGGCTGCAGACTCTTGCCAGATTAACAGATCGTTTTGTCGTTTCCTCGCCAATTAGCTGCAGCCAGATTGTTTACGTAACATCAAGTGCTCTCACGCTTATTTGATTTACCCTGATTTCCCCCGTCTCCTTTTTGTAATCGACACACTGGGTGGAGAAAAGGGAGACACAAGATAAGAAATACATTGAGGCCACTGAAGTGTATGATTAAGGGTTGTTGTTGGTTTTTTTCCTGTGGTCGCAAGATTTGTTGTCATCTTCACCCTAATCAGCGGGTGTGTGTTTATGTGTTTGTTTGTGAAGGTTGAGCCTGAGGTGACTGTGGTCTGTGGGTTTTTGGAGGCCCATAAGCACAAGGCCAACAGAAACAGAGATGGCATAGCGTAAGCCACAGGCCTCCCAGTGGAGCGCAGGGTGTTCACATGCTGCTCGAGCCTGTTAAACTGGGCAGAAAAAAGGATGGGTTACCAGATTCGTGTCCACCTTTTCACACAAAGAGAATGGCCTAAACACCAGAGTAATGTCAGGTTCAAGGTCGTTTGTTGAGACTAGACTTGAGGGATGCTCGCGGTTGTAATGGTGTGGAACAATGTGAGAAATGCCTCTTAGGGTTCAACAACACCATGCACCATACAACATTAATTTGAATCTCTCTTCCGCTCACACACATGCTGCCTGTCTCTCTCTCCTTCTGCACCACCTCACTTTTGTTTTTGTTCTTTCTCTCGACTGCTTTGCCTTTGGCATCCCTCTCCCCGAGAGATATATTCCTCTGTAAAGAGTGGTTGAGTTGCAGTCGTTTTCATTGTTTCATTTCTTTTCCTTTTTTTTTTTTCAGTTTTGTGCCAAAGCAAAAAGTCTACATCTATTCATCTATTAGACTATGAATTAAACGGACTAAAACAAAAGGCATTAAAGCCCAGCTGTGTCACAAATCTAACTACTCAGTTGTTAAATGTGTTGGTTCAATAACATCGGACACTGAAGATGGCTTGCGTTATGGATGGGCTCCATTAAGAAATGACACTCATGGCATGTATTACCCCCATAATCACTATTATTTTAACAAGATTTCATTTGTTTGTATTAAAAGATGCCTGATTGTCATTTTGCATGATTAAATGAGAGAGAGGGTCCTTCCATTCTAATTAAATTGTACACAACAGGACAATCATCCTTTTTAATCACTTAGCTCAATAAGGACTGACCCAGACAGAGATGATTTAAATGCATTTTGTTTTTATACTGTTAGCTGAATGTCTCGGGACTTCTCTGGGGAATAACAGGGTACAAGAGCTAGGTAAAAGGTGATGCATATGCAGTCATATGTGTATGTGTGTGTGTGTGTCTGTGTGTGAAGGGTGATAGGATGACATGCATGGATGTACACACACATACAGCATCTGAAACAGTGTGTAGCTTTGTATATGAAGCTAGATATTGTCTGGGATTTTGGATATTGTAATAACATCATATGTGTCCTGGTTTACCAGGTTGCATTACAGAAAAAGGAGGCTAATTTTTTGAACATATTAGACTTCTATTATTTGCCTCTACCTGCTTGGTCATCATATCTACATTACTATTGATTTTTTAAAATCAAAAATATTTGTGTCAGTTTTATCCATTCAGTATTGTAATATTGATGTATGTGAATATGTTGCCAATGCAATTTAATGCAAAGTTTTGACCACATCCAGAGTCTCAGTTTGCCTGATGGAGACCGTAGGTGTGGTCGAAATGTTAATGTGTATATGTGTGTGTGTGTGTGTATATGAGAGAGACAGAAACGCAACGGTCGGTCCTGTTTTCTCTGACTCTGTCCCTCTCTGCTTTCCAGCGGCACAGTGGGGATGTAGCATCAACAGCATCGGTCAAGCACCTGAGTCACCGGCGCTTTGTGGCATCCTTCCAGCTGGACAGCGTGCAGCGGGCGGATCAGGACCTTTACCGCTGTGTCACCCAATCCCCCAGGGGATCTGGGGTCTCGAACTTTGCTGAGCTCATCGTCAAAGGTAAACGCTCACTCCATCAATTACCCAAGCTCCTTCCTGCTCTTTCCTTGTTATTTATTCATCTTTCTCTCAGCCTGTCTCTCCCCCCTCTGTTTTCTGTCATCCCAACCTCTATATTATTTTTGTGGTTGGAAATGCCTCCCTGTGTCTCTTGGTTTGAGTAGATTAGCTGATCAAAACAAGCAAGGATAGACTCGTTGTTAGTTCAAACAGACATTTTGCATATACCGTAAGACACCAGGCCCACTCATCTGAGCTAATTCTTTTGTATGTGCATGACATTATGACTGAAAAACAGAGACATGTTTTTCAAATTGATTCACTCAAAGCTCCTTATTTACAAAGTGTATGGTGCTTGACACACATGGAAGATCTTTCGATGGCGAATACAATCTCCCTGACATCCGTTGTGTGCCGGGCTGGAATTGTCACATTGGCTGCCACAGGCTGCTCCTCAGTGCTCTGTCAAATTGCTGTTCACTTGACTTGGACTCCTGCACACTTCCCCCCTCTCCTCATATCATGTACCACAGATGGTGACCTCACTCCCATTACTCACTCTAACCCCACAGCCTGACACCACTCTGACAGCACTGTGATGACATGGCTCAGTGGGATGGTTTGATGGTGTACCAAACTCCGGTCCCCCAGCCAGGGGAAGATGGGAAACAGAAATAAGGATGTGGAGGAATTCCATTCGCCTTGTCCTCTATTCTCTTCCTACCATTACCTCTTAAAAAGATTGATGCAAGGGAAACGAGCGAGCCGGCGAGAGAGAGAGAGAGTGAGAGGAGTTTATGTTGAGGCACCAAGTAAATCCCATTGATAGATGTGGCAGCATGGATTAGGTTGAGTGTGGTGATACAGACTGTTTGGTGTATGACAGAGGAGCCTCTTCACCAGAATGTTACTAAACCCACTCACCGGCAGCTGCCAGTAAACCAGGCATAAGTGAATGTGCTGATAGAAGGCCATGAAATCCCATGTAATGTGCTCAGGCGCTCAGAACTCTTTCAGAAAATAAGTATTATTGCATTTATGTGCTGCTTGCTTTCCTTACTGTTTATTCGGGACACAGATGTTATTTTTGGCACCTTTCATTCTGCGCCACGAGTAGATGTAGTGGCCGGTTACAAGTCATTTTCAACTCAACGGGCTGCCAATCTATTTCACGGGAGTGGAGGCAGTCTTTAACAAGGCTTAAATAAATCCCCTTTCCCCCACTGCCCAACGCACAAGAACCTTATCATCCCCTTAATTAGCTGGATCCACTCATTTCAAATACCACTGCTCATCTGCAAGACCCTAGATTGCATTCAGGAATCATGAGTGATGATTCTTGCATGATGAAACTCTCCTATTGACCCGTAGAGGACAGCAACCAGTCTACATAATGAATAACACAGTTTCATCTTTCTCCGTAAGGTATGCTGCTGGCTTTTGTAGTTGCCCCGTGGTCATATATCAGTCTTAAGCACATTTGAAGATGTGTTTTCAGGGATTTACAGCCTCTTGAAATATAAATCTGAGTGAAGAGAAATCTTAAACATAAAGTAGCCCTGAAAACGAGATTTGGCCCTGAAGGCAAGGGGAAAATAACCAAAACAAAACTATACTAATACAGTGGGAAAATTAAAAAAATAATAACGACTCATAAAAATGGAAAATAAAAGGAGTATATAGGAACAACCAAAATAAACAGACATGAAAACACACACACACACACACAAACATATTTCCTGGAATTGTGGACCCTAACTGTGAGAATGAAATCAGAGTTGTTTAAGATTTAGCTCACTGGCTGCCTGCCCCTTGTCCTGAATTTGGACATTCATTATGGATGTAGTCATTGGAAGCCTACAGATGAGCTGCAGGCTAAGTTGAGGCAAAGGAAAGCGGCACAGAGTAGAGGTGAGGTGCTGGTAACGCTGAAATCCCTCAGAGAGGAGAGCCGTAATAGACACAGGCGCCTCTGCAGGAATGAGGGATTAGTCACAGCCACAGATCTAACTCTGATCTTTCTCTCATGCTTTGTCCTCATTTTCTTTTGCATTCCATTCTTTCCCTCACACAGTTGCCCGTGTAATTGCTCAGTGGCTTGGATCTGCCAGCATGTGACATTTGACCGGTGGGCTCTGAAATTAATCCTTGCTTTGGCAATCTTCACTCATAGTGATGCAGGGTCTCGTCTTTCATCATGGTGACTTCATCTCTGAAGACAGAACATTCATTCTGAGGAAGCGATGCACCGATACAGCACACAATCCCTCAGTTACGAATGCTGGTATTCAGAGATCGTACACATTCCAAGCACTGAATGCACAGCTGGTTTTTCACTTGCTCCTTTGCTGAAATTCATGCAAAGCTAAAAATGCCTTGTTAATAGGTATGACTAATCTGCTATTTGAACACAATTAGACCTACTCACATCACAAATTCTCAAGGGACTCATTTAAGTCTCAGTGGGCTTTAAAACAGTCAAACATCTGTTTCTATACAACTGATTTGTAAAGTTAATATCACATTCTTACCTCCCTAGACTGTGCAAGCAAATCTTGGAGGCCTCCAGCAAAGTGGATGCTTTTTCTGAAACAAATATGTATCAAAACAGATTAAAACAACAACAAAAAAAAACATTTTCTCATGTTTCCTCTCACAGTTCCCCCATCCCCCATTGCACCACCACAGCTGCTGCGAGCAGGTTCCACCTACCTGATCATCCAGCTCAACACCAACTCCATCCTGGGAGATGGCCCCATTATCAGGAAGGAGATTGAGTACCGTGCCAGCCAGTCCCCGTGGTCAGAGGTGCATGGAGTGAACATGGTCACCTATAAGCTGTGGCACCTGGATCCAGACACAGAGTACCACATCAGCGTGCTCTTGACCCGGCCTGGAGAAGGAGGCACTGGACCACCTGGACCACCGCTGGTGAGCAGGACCAAATGTGCAGGTGAGTTCAAATCCCAAGACATTATGCATCTGAGCTGATTAAAGGAGTGATATACGAGAGCCTTCTTTTTTGGGTCATAGCATCATCTCATTACAGGCTATGCTACTGTAGATAATGCAGTTATTTACAATTAAGAAGCCATAAAGCACAGTTTCTGGCATTGTGTAAGGTTTCACGTTGCACAGGCCTAAATATTTTCAAGTTTTGATACTCAGTTGAAATTCGCTTTACTCTTGAATGATTAGAGACACACTGTGCTAAGTCTTCATTGCAATTGGTCAAGTCACCCCATGAAAGATACTTTTTCTGTCAGCTCAAAGCAAAGATTCCCAACAGCCAAACGCTCTGACTTCAGAGAGTTTCACATTATGATGCCGCATCTGTCATGATAATCTGCTAAAATTCAATCACAGTGGAACTGATGTACTGAGTACTGACTCAGTTGCTGCATATACTTATCTCACAGGAAAAGGCACATTTGCTATCAGTGCCATTTTCTGAACTCTGGAGCTGAGGAGGCAGAAAAAGGAGACTTTTGCCGCCAGCTTTGGCAATATTGGCTTAATGCTTATTTAAAAGATAACAGCTAGCTGGTTAGCTAGCCTGTAGTTGGCTTCTTCGGGATTTTCTGAAGTAGAAATACAGCTAATGTTATAGCATGATGGGAAACATATACTTTAATTGTCAAGAACAAATACATGTATAGGAGCTTGTCTGCTGAGGAGACATATCAGTAAGAGTACACACACACATGGTGAAGGATAGCAGGTTCTGTCTCACAGTGCAAAGGGATAATAAGGGACACACTCTGCAGACTGTAAACCGTGTATCTACATAGTTTGCCAGCTTGCTCTTTGTTCCTTTGTTTCTCTCAGATGTCACTCCATCCAGCTAGTCCCACCATTACAATGAAACACCAAACATTGCACTGAAAATGCAGATGAAAATATGGATTATTTCTCATTCCTATCAGTGGCTTGTGTGAAAGCTTGCTTCCTATCAGGATCCCTCCCCTGCACATTTCATACTAGTTGCTCAGATCCAGACACCCCTGTCATTTGTCACTGTGCAGATGCAGAACACCCAGGGACATGAGCGAGTTGCAAGGAGACCACACCCCTGCTTTCCATTAACCACATCCATACAGAACACATAGGTTCAGAATTAATGCACATGCAGAGATACAGGCCGGCATCCACATTTATGGATGCATAGACTGACACTGGCATGCATGCATATAGCGTATACACACACACACACACACACACACACACACACACACACACACACACACACACACACATTCACACAAGCATGCACACAAACTGGAAACTGCTATTACC
>OMLB01041559.1:4896-18866 GCA_900302555.1 Myripristis jacobus
AAGATTTAGTTGGACACCTAAAGGTTTGGCTCCATTTGGTTAATAATTATAAGAAACGAATGAAAACATGCAGTCCTCGCCGTTGTTGCTCCTTCAGGGGATTATTGATTGTTCAGAAAACATGTGGATGTCATAATAATAATAATAATAATAATAATAATAATAATAATAATAATAATAATAATAATATAATCATCGCCTCACAAAGGCAGCAATAAAATAAAATAAAATAAAATAAATAAAACAGTGATAAACTCATCAGGTTAAAAAAAATAAATAAATAATGTGGAGAATAAAAAAACAAAGACAGTTCAAGGAAAATTAAAACTCAAGTAAAGCTTTAGACCACTGAAAGAGAATCACGTCATGATTATCTGATTTTCTCTGATTTCTTTTATTTTTTTCCTGAAATGATTGGGCGTTTAACCAACTAGTCAATCCACAGAAAATTAATCTTCCATTATTTTGGCTGGTTTTTAATTTTAGGCATTTATCAAAAAAAAAAAAGCTTGCTACTGCTTCACAAATACTAATGCTTGCTTTTATTCTATTGCATATTATTGTAAAATGAATAATTTTTTTTTTTTGCTGTACATAAACAACTGACAGATGTGGTATGGGAAATGCTAACACTGTGGTGGGCGTTTGTTATTTTTTGACAGGTTACAGATGAAATGATTAGTCAGTCAACCAGAAAAATTAAATAGATAAATCAGCGTTATAGGGCCAGGTGATATGGACAAAACCTGATATCATGATGTTTTTGATGAAGTACTTCTATCAATATTGTTGAGAAAACCAGCAGTAGACAGCAGTTTTGCCGTATCACAATATTACAATATCCAAAATCCCAGGTGATATCCAGTCTCATGTCACAGTATCAAGGTAATAACAGTGTATTTCTAACTGACAGTGAAAATAATCCTCTTCCCTCGCAGCGTGTCCCCTCTCCCTGTCCTCGCTGGGGCTCCTGGTGCCGCCGCTGCGCGTCATGTCCGCTGTGATGTGGGAGGTGGTTCGGCTCAGAAACATAAAGCATTATGGGAAAGTGGAGGAGTTTGTGTCCTTGGTGACTGAAGCCATCCCTGACATCCTGACCAACAGACAGATGAGGCTGCTCACTCTGGGACTGAGAGCAAAGGTAAGAGACGGCTGCTCGTTCTGAAGCGGAGCGAGTCTTGTTTTTCTCAAAATCGGTTAAACATATCGGCCTGAATTTATTTGTGGAACTTTCTTGACCCATCATAACTTAACACACATGAAAGTTTTATTCCCATGTTTACACATACACTCAGTGTCCGCTTTATCAGGTCCACCTGTAAAGTCTAATGCAGTTCAATGCAACAACTCTGCCATATATACATGTTTAGTTTTTGTTGACATTGTGGAGAATGTCTAAATTTAATTCTGTGTTTATTATTGAGGTTGTAGTTTGCAGAGGTCTTGTACTGGACAACGTTATATTGAGAGGTGTTTCTATTTTTTTGTCCTTCCTATTTATTTACATGAGGGGGGACAGAATAGTGGAAACACCTCATTAAAATGCAGTCCAGTCCAACAGCAGCACTAACTATGAGCTCAATGCCAAACATAGAACTGTTACTGTGACAAAAAGAAAAGCTGAGCATTATAGGCAGCAGAAAAGGAAACTTTATGACAAAAAAAATTGTATTGGATTGTACAGCTGGACCTAATAAAGTGACCACTGAGTGTAAATTACAAAAGTAGAATACCATTTTATGGCCTCAGAACATGTTTTTTTTTTTTAGTTTTCGTGTCTTTGACCCTGTGTTGATGCTTCAAGCCACAGAGATCGATTCTTGAGACCAACCTTTAGGCCGATGAGTAGAATTTTGTTTTCTAAATTTCACTGATTACTGGCCTTTTCCTCCTGCAGATGACTTTGCAGCTGTTAAGCTCCGAGCGCTCGGAGGATCTCAGAAGTGTTAAAACGCACTTGGACAACCTCCAGCCATCCTGCTCAAAACAGGTGTGTGACACTTTTCCACGTTGGGGCATTAAACCGAGGCTTATTCAAAAAGGGCTCGGCTTATTTTTTTTAGATCTGCATTTTTTTTGCTTTACAGGTTCACACGGGAAATGAGGCTCTCGAGGAAAACTTTGTCAGGCTCGTTCAGAGATTTCTGGAAGACCCAGAGGGGAGAGAGCACTTCCTCAAGGTACAGTACGGCTCCTCTTTGGTCTGACTGTGCTTTTTGATTTGATAATTTGATTCATGATCCCTGCTTTTGTTTTGTTTTGTTTTTTGTCTGACAGAATGTGTTTCCTGTGGAGTACGGCCCCGACTTTGATGCAGCACTGGAGACGATCGTTTCTGAGTTTTTCACCAGACTGGAGAAGCTGCTGCCAATACCAGACTTCAAGCAGGTAGAGCTGCATTACAGTTTCACTACGTGTGCAGGGACTGGTTGTCTGGCTCCAGGTTTAGTAAAATATTGTTTGTTGTTTGTTTGATGAAGACCGCAGTGCTGATCAGCGACATACCGTCTGTGCCGGAGGAGTACATGCAGTGTGCGTCCAGAGCAGATGACCTCAGAGTGCTGCTCAGAAACAAGACATGCATCGGTGAACTCGGCAAGATCGATGCCAGTGGTAAGTCTGTCTACGTGAGACGTCTGATCGATTTACATGTGAGAAACAGATCACTACCATCTTAAATTATAGTTGTAATTCTGGAGCTCAAAGGTGCACTGTGCAAACTTGCCGAGGGTCGATTTTGGTGAGGATGTTTGGACTCAACCAAAGCTTACAGAGAGAGAGAGACAGACAGACAGATAGAGAGAGAGACAGACAGAGAGAGAGACAGATAGACAGACAGACAGACAGAGAGAGAGAGAGAGAGACAGAGAGAGAGAGAGCTGTTGGCCACCGACTGCTGTGAGACAGACTGAAAAAAAAGCATGCAGTACGGTCTTTTGGCCATCAGGGGCAGTGCTGAGCATTTGCTAAACAAACTAAAATACATAGCAGTCAAAGGGGCTGGATGCTATAAAATGATCAGCTCATTTGATTCCAAACATTTACAAGTTACTGGACAATTATTGTCATTGTTGCACAGCACAGTCTTAAATCAAATTAATGTTCCAAAAAAATGCAGAACAAGCACATAAGTTGATGGTTGAGTCTACATGGCACTCATTATCATCCCAGCTAATAAATGATGAGTTTATTCCTCATTTTTTTTGAGTTGAGTCTAAAGGGTCCTCACTTAAATCATCCATCAGCAGGTTTTGTAGTGCAGCTGCAACGTCCACAAGGGGATTTAATTTGAAAAAGTAACATTTTTTCCTGTTTTTGTTTTTCCTGACAAACAGTGCCCTGTCCCTCGGAGCAGCGCCTCTTCATGTCTTTATCTCTCCCCTCGTCAATGAGAGAGACGAACACATCCTGCCAGACCAGCTGTAGTCCAGAAGGCTGCTGTAACCATGGGAACACTCCAGATGCGCAAACGGACGCTAACGCGGAACCGTCAGAAAGCCAAAGAGGACCTGAGGGGAATTCTCTGCAGGAGGTGGGAGGTTTGCAGGATGCAAAATGGCCGTCTGGGGAGGAAACACAGACTCAGGACACCGACGTTGCTGAGCAGCCAACAGTGGGAGAAAAATGCAGCGACAGTGTTGCCGATCTCAACATCGTGGTGTGCGATGACCAAACCCCAACCAACTCCCTCGCTCCCTGCACCTCCTCGGAGTGTCCCGTGTCCTCCAGCTCCATGTGTGTTCCCCCACGCCAGCGAATCGCACACAAATGCACCCACTGCGGGAAATGCTACATTTACCGCTATGAACTGCTGGAGCACCAGAGGCTCCACACGGGAGAAAACCCTTACAAGTGCTCTCAGTGCGGGAAGGCCTTCCGGAGGACGTCGGACCTGTCCACTCACAGGCGGACGCAGTGCACGAAAGCAGCTTACATTTGCATCAAATGCGGGAACCATTTTGAGTCCATACAGGACAAGTTTAGACACCAGTGCATCAAGCAGGTCCAGAAGTTTGACTGCCCCCAGTGTGGGAAAAGCTTCAAGAAAATGTACTTGCTGGGAAAGCACCAGATGACCCACACACAGAACCGGATTTTTAAGTGCAGGCAGTGCGGGGAGGCGTACCCCAGCATGAGCGAGCTGAGAACCCACCAGAAGATTCACCCTCCCGAACAGTCCAACCAGTGCATGCAGTGTGGGAAGTTCTTCAGCTCGGTGGCGTGTCTGACCGCCCACGAGCTGCGCCACAATCAGCAGAAAACAGAAATCTGCGTGCGCTGCGGCAAGGCCTTTAAGAACAAACACGACCTGAACCTGCACATGCGCAGTCACACAGGCGAGAGGCCGTTTCAGTGCACGTACTGCGGGAAGCGTTTCTCCGTGTCCGGAAACTTGAACATACACATACGGACGCACACGGGGGAGAAACCGTACCTGTGCTCCGACTGCGGCAAGGCTTTTGTCTCGGCCGGGGAGCTGCAGATACACAGACGCACCCACACGGGGGAGAAGCCGTACAAATGCACCGTGTGCGGCAGAGGATTCACCATGGCGAGCAAACTGACCCTCCACATGCGCGTTCACACCGGGGAGCGGCCCTACGTCTGCTCTGAGTGCGGGAAAGGTTTTTCACGTGGCAGCGAACTGAAAAAACACACAATGAACCATTCAGGTGTCAGACCGTATGCCTGCCAGCTGTGTGCAAAGACTTACACCTGCCTCAATCACCTGAAGAGGCACCTGAAAACCCACAGCGTCGTCCACTCCATTTGACACCACTGATTTTCATAGCCCCAGCAGGGTTTGGCGAGTCATGACACGGGCAAATGTTGCAGCAGGTTGTCAAATGTCATGATTATGGTGTTGATATTTTCCTCAGTTACTTCATCGGTTGAGCACTGGCCGTCACTGTTTCAGAGATTGTTGTTTTTGTATTCAAAATAATTGATTTTCCTGTTATATCAAAATTCGTTCTGGCTTACAAATTGTTGGGCGGCTCATGTAATTGTGATATTTTCTGTCAGTTTTCTCCATTGTCTCAAATTAATCGCATCTTTTTTGTGTGTGTGTGTGTGTGTAGTCATCAGTTTACATTTCCACTGTCAGTTGCTGTTTTGAATCATTCCAGTTATTCCAGAAATGATTTCTCTATCAGTGTTGTGCGATGTTAATATTCTGTAAATACTGAATAAACCTCCTGGGTTCACAGTAAAATGTCAGAGCGCTCGTTCTTCCACACAGCAGCAGGATTTTGCACTTGAACCCGGTGTGAAACATCTCATAGTGGTCTTGCACTTGTTGTTTTCATATATACAGGAGTGTGATCTATTTAAAATTAATTAATACATTTTAAAAATCAAGACCATGTAATAAACTGAGATGTTGTAAAGAGTCACACGATCTTCCTCCCTGTGCAGACCGGTTCAGTGTGAGCTTGGACAAAGACAAAAAGTCATTACACATCGGTTTCTCCTTCAGCCCGGGTGCAGTGCATTTCAGCATAAGGATGTATTGCCAAATTATTATTATTGTTATTTTTGTTGTTGTTGTTATTGTTATTATTATAGGGGAAATTGGGTCAGTTGCAGTTGCTCAAATTCTCAAGAGAAGAATTATATTATAAGAAATACACAAGAATATGCATAAAAACATAAATATCAGTATTAGTATTATATATAAAGCTTTATATTGTGTTATTAATATTGAGGATTAATTATTTGTAGTAACGACAGTTACGTTGAAATGTAGTTTTCACCCGGAAGTAGTTTGTTTCTCTTTGTTTTGTGTTTTTAGAAATATTCTTGGTGTATATTTCAGCAGCCGACACGTGTTTCTACGTCCTTTGAGGCGGATAATCATGTCAAATATTACTAAAAAATAATAATAAAAATATGTAATCAATTGTTTTATCTCTAAATTGCGGCGGCGACTTTGTTCGATTCGTTTTAGCCTTTTCGCTGGATGGGCGGTGCACAGGGAGTTCAGTAGTGGATGTGAGGAGCTGTGACTCCGGGCGGCGCCGCGACACAAACCCATCTCCCGGTGACGGCGTCGCCCTGACGCGGGGAACGCTGCCCGCTGATGGACTACATGTTTCAGGAAGAAGTTGGCGCCTGAAGCTCTGTGCCCAGTTAGCTAAACCGCTAACTCCAACAATGAAGCGTTTTTCACTGTAATTATTTTTCTTTCAGTCGTTATTAAAGACGTCCAAAAATGAACGACATGGGTATGTAGTGGCTTGTGAAACTCAAGCAAATTTGTGCGTTTTTGTCTCGCCGTCCCGCCGGTTAAACTAGCTACAGCTAACTGTTAGCCGAGGCGGGACAGGCCTCGACTAATCTCTGGAACGAGAATTGTCTTACCCAGTGATGAGCTGAGAGCTAGCTAGCCGGTTTCGCTGAGCTACACCAAAGGGCCTGTAACTTGGCATGGTAACCTCAGGTGATTTTGTAGCGTTAATGATCACAAAGTTGTGGAAGAGAGTTCACTTAACTCTTGTGCAAGTGTCACGACTTAACGGCACACAGCCCCGCCACACGCAGCTAGCATGAAGTTGGCCGTGCTAACAGTGCTAGCTGAGTGCTAGTCGGTGAGGCTGCATCTGTCCGCCGGTCCTGCCCGGCCGTGCAGGGTGTTGGGCGCCGTGCACACACACACTGCACACACACTGTCTCAGCATCTGACCGCTGCTCTCACTGTATATCCAGCTGAGAGCAGGAGGTGGACACCACATGCACTGCTTACACACCAGCCCTGTGGTTATCATTTAATTTATAAAGAGCACACACTGTTCAATGGGGCTGGGGGCAATATGCTTATCTCTTATCACACATGCATTGCGATTCGATATTACGATTTATTGTGATTTTTGTGTTTTGAATTCCCCTCTAGTTTGTGGTTGTGAAGTTTTATGAGGCGTTGATTATTGTAAATGTCACAGTGGGCCATTTTACACAGGGATGCCAAGTTTCAAAAGATGGTCTCACTATAATGTAATGGCTCCTGTGGGGGTTAACATCATCACACATGAACAAAATGTGGCTCATTGAATCCACAGCAGTCTCAGCTTTCCAGTCAAACCCAATTGATGCAACTCCAAGACTGTTTAGGCCCCAGTCTGCACAAACACACCGCTTTAGACTAGGCGAAAATAACACATATGAACGGCATGCAACAAATTGCATGGGATTAACATGAGGTGGGCCTGTCTGCAAAGGGGAGACACACAGTTGTCCACAGAACCCATTTTCATTAAAATATCTGGAGGTCAGAGGTCACGGGACCCTTTTGTAAATGGCCATGCCAGTTTTTCCCCTTGCCAAAATTTTGCCTAACTTTGTAGCAACACTTAGGCCGAGTCCATTTGCTGACAACTTAACATGACACGCTTGGTAGCACATTCCTTAGCTTGTCCATTTTCATATGATACCAATATCTTTACATCGATTCAGTAATTAAAATAACTTGTAAAACGAATTGCAATAAAGTGAATCAATTTCCCCCTACCTCTATAACTGAATGAATAACTTCATCCCACAGTGCATGAATTCAGTTTCATGCTGCTATGTGTAGCAACACTGAAAATTTAATAGCCTATTCTTCAGAAAAAAAAGAGCACAATAATACAAACAGGATGTAGAAAATGGAGTTACTTCACTTTTTTATTTTTTTTTTTTGGGATCAGAACAGCCCAGTCACTATTTTAGGTTAACCTTAACCATAAATTGAGATTGTCTATATTGTTGCCTTCTGAGATATTCATATTGTGCATGTTCATATCTAGATAATGATATGATTACCATATATCTGTCAGCCCTACGGTATAGGTTCATTATATGTGTAGTAACAGTTAAATTGGATGGTGATGACAATATACAATGTTTTCATCTTGCTTCTTGATTTCATTTGATCTGATCTGCAGAGTTCAGCGTTCCCTTGTCTTCCCTGGGTCTCCTGGTTCCACCGCTGCGACTAATGTCGGCGGTGATGTGGGAGGTGGTGCGCCAGAGGAACATAAAGCACTATGGGAAACTGGAAGAGTTTGTGTCCATGGTAACAGATGCCGTTCCTGAACTTATGAGCAAAAGAGAAGGGCGGTTGCTCTCACTGGGCTTGAGGGCAAGGGTAAGTGATTTGAAATGCACGCAGTGTGAAGAGCCTGCTGACTCCCAATGAGAATGAGCCACTTAGCAGCTCAGAAAATGAATCATTGAGACCGTGCACGTTTCCTTTGAGACAACAAAGCAAGAAAACTCTTTACGTGATTTTTTTTTGTTTTTATTTGTTTAACCTTTATTACATTAAACAAATACAGCTACAGTTACATCACACACATCCATCAGAGATAAATAACATCATCAGTGCAATGTTAGCTTAATAGGGAACATTCAAAAACAATTACAGACACCAATAGCAATCAATTCCCTGCTCTTAACAAGAGGTTAATATTCAGTGTGTGAGCTGAAATTAGTCAGTAGGATATTCCAGGTAGCTCACAGGACGGGTTGAAGGAATGCTCATTATCACGCCCTGAGATCATAACCGGAGTGAACTGCGTTTTTGTGACTAGAAAGATAAGGAGGCAAAATTCCAAAGATTGCGTCACACATAAAAATATTTACAAGAAAATATTATATTTAAGGTATTCACACTGGAGACCAAATTTACACCCAGCCGCCAGATCTAGAAAATGTCACTGTGCAAACAATGTCATGAAAAATGAGCCCTTGGGCAAACTTAACACACAGTCCCACAGAGCATAAGGTTTCATAAAATGCCTTTATCGATTACATGGGTTAGCGTTTTTGTGGCATTTTTTCTGCCCTGATTTTTATCTTTATGTTTCCATATGTGTGAATTTCTTTGACTTCAAGAGCACCTTACATGTATCTGGACTTAGCTGTGAGCACCTTTTTTGATCGTCTCATGTCGCTGTTAATGGCCTTTACTGATTAAATTATCTCTAGACAACTCTTGAACTGTTGCGCTCCGAACACCCTGAAGATCTCAAGGCCGTCGAGACCCATCTCGACAGAATCCGATCATCTTGCATCGAAGAAGTGAGTGATTATTGTGGTGCTGTGTGTGTATGTGTATTTATTTGTTTGTTCCTTTATTTATTCGTTTATGTCGTACCGTAAAGTAACTGTAATGTCTGTCTTGTAATCCAGACAACTGATACTGTCATAGAAGCGCCTGAAGCAAACTTCATGAAGCTGGTGCAAGGCCTCATCGAGGACACTGATGGAAGGGAACATTTCCTCAAGGTAAAATGAATGTTTACGTTGTTATGGACACCAGAGTGAAGATAATTTTCCTTTCCACCATTGCAACTTTACATATCAGTATATGAAAAATGTATACATAGCCTCATCTTGAATGATAATCCGACATTCATGAACTGTATCATTCCGTCTAACAGAATGTGTTTCCTGTGGAGTACGGTCCGGACTTCGATACGGCACTGGAGACTCTCGTTTGTGAGTTTTTCACCAGACTGGAGGAACTGCTGCCAATACCAGATTTCAAACAGGTACAGAAAGCATCACAGAAGGACAGTAATTTTATGTAGATGATGAAAAACTCTGTGAACCTGACATTTCTCCTTTTGTGTGTCTCATGCACAGACTGCATCCTGGATCAGTGCTGCCCCCTCTGTCCTAGAGGAGTACATGCAGTGTGTCTCAAATGGAGATGATCTCAAATTCCTTCTCCAGAGCAAACAGTGTCATGGGAAGTTGGCTAAGACGAGTGTCGGTAAGCACACATCTTGCATGTAATGTGAACTCAACTCAGTGTCCTTCAGTTGAAGAAAGGAGAGAATGATGTCCTAATATTTTCCTTATTTTCCTCTCAGCTCCATTTCAGTCAGATGATCTCCTCGTTCCCTCCCTGTCTCTTCCTCCCTCGTTGGAGGTGGCCATCGCATCGCATCCGAGTGCTTGTGATGACGAAAATACCGATGTTCCTCAGATTGTCATGTTTGATGAGGAGCTGTCCACAAACTCTCAAGTTCCTTCCACCTCAACGGATTTTCCAGAATCACCAAAAAGGAACATCGTTTCATCGCCTCGACGGAGGCAGCAGCCGGGAATGCATAAATGTCCGGAGTGTGACAAGTGCTTCAAGCATCACTCTGTCCTCATCGAACACCAGCGGGTTCACAGCGGGCTGCAGCCTTACAACTGCTCTGAGTGCGGGAGGGCCTTCAGAACAGCCACCCTGCTGGCGGGTCACAGGCTGCGAAAATGCAAAAACGCTGCCTATCTGTGCATTAAATGTGGGAACAGTTTTCCAACGTCACTGGAAAAATTCAGGCACCAGTGCCCAAAACGGGGCCGAAACTATGACTGTGCGCACTGCGGAAAGAGTTTCCAAAAATCAAGCAGCCTGAAGGAGCATTTGCTAACTCATGTCCAGAGCCGCCTTTTCAAGTGTAGCCACTGTGGGGAAGGTTTCCCAGGGATTGGTGAACTCAAGTATCATCAGCAGATAGATCATGACAAGCCCTATCAGTGTAAGCGATGTGGAAAGAGCTTCATTTCCTCCAAGTGTTTGGCCAAACATCAGCTGCGCCATGAGGAGGCTGGTGAAATAGAGTCTGCCAAATTACTGAGTGGAAGTAAACATAAGAAAAGTAGCTCCGCGCATCGGACTTCCTCCACTTCTTCCTCCAGGAAAACCACAGTCAAAGCTGTTTACCCACGTGGACGAGTTACCCATAATTGTCCGCAGTGTGGGAGAAGCTTTAAGTACCGGTTTGAATTTCTTGAACACCAGAGGTTCCACACTGCAGTGAAGCCTTACAAATGCTCTCAGTGTGGCAAAGCCTTCCGAACAGAGGCTCACCTATCAGGTCACAGGAAGAGAAAGTGCAAGAACGCTGCTCATATTTGCACCAAGTGCGGGTGCCAGTTCAGATCTCTACATGAACGTGTCAGACATCAGTGTGTGCAGCTGCTGACAAAATATGAGTGCTCTCATTGTGGCAAGACCTTCAAGATGGCCCACCTGCTGAGAAACCATCAGATGAGCGAACACCAGCTTCCTTACAGCCCAAATCATCGCTTCAGGTGCCGATACTGCGATGAGACCTTCCCAGGGATCAGCGAGCTGAAGTACCATCAGAGGGTTGATCATGAGAAACCCTATCAGTGCCAGGAGTGTGGCAAGAGCTTCCTGTCTGAAAAATGCCTCTCAAACCACGAACTCCGCCACAACGATGACAGACCTGAGAACTGCCTGGTCTGCGGTCGAGGTTTCAGGAACCGATATGACCTGAAGCAGCACATGCGCACTCACACAGGAGAACGACCTTACCAGTGCACTCACTGCTCACAGTGTTTCTCCACAGCAGGAGGGCTGAGGAGTCACACCCGGGTTCACACAGGAGAGAAACCGCACGTTTGCCCCGACTGCGGTAAGGCTTTCTCCCAGATGGGCGCGATGCGCACCCACAGGCTCACCCACACAGGAGAGAGGCCGTTCAAGTGCACAGTGTGTGGCAAGGGATTTACTATGGCGCACAAAGTCACAGTTCACATGCGTGTGCATACCGGAGAGCGGCCTTATGTGTGCTCTCAGTGTGGGAAAGCTTTCTCAGATGGAAGCGTGCTGAAGCAGCACATGCTGAACCACTCAGGTGTCAGACCTTACCACTGCCAGATCTGTCCCAAGACCTACACTTGTCTGAACCACCTGAGGAGGCACTTAAAAAGTCACTCCAACATGAACTGAGTCAAAGTTGAATGGAACCAGCTTTGGAAACATTATACACACGTTAAACACAGCGTGGACACAAGAAGTGTGTGTGTTGCTCAGTGGAGAATTGATACTAAAGTTGCAGTTGACCAATCAAAGGAAAAACAACCTAATGAAGGAATATAGATTGGACTTGTGGTCACTATTAAAGTAGAGGTGATTACTTTATTCCACTTCACTGTAAAATCACTGTAATCACTACAGCCATTTGTCCAGGAAGAAGTGAACCTTCAACATCAGCACAAAGGAGTGGTTTTCTTTTTCCCCTCATTTCTTGTCAGGCTTGGTCTTGAGCTTTACCGCTGACAGTTTGATATGCAGCATGAATACTGGTGGATGTTACAATGATTGGATGTCATGCATTGAAGGCTGTAATATTGGTGAAAATATTTTTTTGGAAAGTCCTCAGATATAATAGAAGTGAAACTTGTGAGATCTCTGTAAATATGCAGTAACACTACTTGTGTGAAAGGTGAATGTTAAAAAGCTGAAACCATTTATTACAACATGACTGGTAACTTTAGCCCAGTAGGCCTTTTTATACACCCCTATATGGTTTTCAAGCTTTATGACTTTAAAAATAAACTCCCTTGGTTATACTTTGTGTATGCGTTGATTGAATCCACTTGGACTCGACAGGAAGAGTAAAAAGAAAAAATATTCAAGCAGGCTTTTTAAGAAACCATCCTGTTAAATACATGTCAGTTCTGCTTATTGTACCTCAATGAAGTTATAGACATATCCGATAGCATGTAGAAAACATCACAGCAACACTAAGAGCCCTTGTAGTTCTATGAATCAGGAATGAATTCTCTCAAGCAGGAGGAGGAGCTTTCACTAGGGGGCAGTAAGTGACCGGTAACAGAGTTTATGACTTACTTCTGAATTTAAGATGAAGTCAGGGAGTTGTGGCAGGTCATTTAAGGTTAGATCTATTTGTTGACTGTCATACTTTCCTCATTGTGATTCTTTAAATACTGAAGTACTGGAGAAGACCTCTCAGTCTTAATGCAAAGGAAGTTCTTTTGGCCCATTTCCTGCAATTAACTTAAATTAGAAACTGTGATTTGGAGTCTTGATTAGCCGAAATTTCCTGTTGTTCTGACCAGCGCCCAGCAGTAACCAAAACAAGTGGTGTGGAACATGAAAAAGGGGACTCTGGTGCATCGTCCCCTTCAGCCCAGCTGAGCAGACTCGGGCCAGCACCCTTGCGCGTTAAAGCACTGTTGGGACCTTTGAGGCAAATGAACTGTGAGTCATATTTTAAGATGCACTCTGCCATTAATTTTCCCCATCTGTGCTGACTTTCATGTTTTTTTTTCCTGGGAAAGAATACTGCGTGGTCTTCACTTGAATTTCTCCCTTACCCCGCAGTTCTTTCATCTCTTCCATAGTCATTTGTGCCCAGTCAGTTACTCATAATTTACAAATGAGCTCAAGTCATTACCAGCCATGGAGAATTCAAGCCCAAAGACGATTGTGGTGACATTCAAATGTAGCAAGATGTTATAAAGCCACAGGCCACGGTCGATTCAGTGTCTTCTGGCTGGTGGGATTGGCTGCAGTGAGCCGTAGTCCCTCTTTCTGTCTGATCCAAAGTGCTGCTTCATAATCTTCTCCAAAGAACATCAGGATCCTGTGGAAACTCAACACTGCATCCTGTCTGCCAACACGCTGTGCCAAAGACATTATGCAGAACCTCCCAGCTTTAGGAAGTATGTATGCATGTGTGTGTGTGTGTGTGTGTCTGCCTACATTAACTGGAACATTATCCTGACCTGCTGAGCGGAGAATCCTATAAGATACCCTCTCCTTGTAGCCCCAGGGTGGAAGACAGTGGCATGTTAATGAGATAGCTCAGTGATTACAATCCCACCTGCCAGCAGCGAGCTACATGTTGAGATCAAACACCTCGAATAAGTCAAAAACACAACCAGCATGTGCTTTTAACAGCATCCCATTAGTTCTCGGCGCTGAAAAGAGACACAACTGTTTGGCATATGTGGACTCGCAGACTTTCACGCTGTAAAATACCTCTGATGGCGAAAGTCGAGTATTGAGACATTTCATCCACATAATGCTGTTTCAAATCTGAATTACTGCGCGCATTACAACGCATGCTCACCCCCACAGCTGCCAGAAACCCAGCAGATTTACTATGAGAGCTCGCTAATAAACATAGATCATTACCAGATGTCCCCCCCCTCTT
>OMLB01041574.1:0-11688 GCA_900302555.1 Myripristis jacobus
TAACAATGACTAATGAACAATAGATATTATGAGAGACTGTGCCAAATCAGTATTCACTGTTGTAGGGAGAGCCTGTGGAGTGTGCATGTGTGTGTATGTGTGACGGGGTGCACTGACTTTGTTCTTTCTTTTTTTCTCTCCTGTGTCTGTGTATTCGTGCATACATGTGTCTCTGTGTGTGTGTGTGTGTGTGTGTGTGTCTGTGTGTGTGTGTGTGTGTGTGTGTGTGTGTGTGTGTGTGTGTGTGTATGAGTCTCATTTCCACACGTCGCCACTGATGTGTTTCTACCTGTGTGAGGCTTGTGTGTGTAAGTACTGTATTATGTATGTTTAGTGTGTTTATCTGTGGGTGTTTGTGTGCATACTATATGTGCACAAGTCTAATAATAAAACTGCATTTTGTGTCGGTGCTATTTGTCATCGATATTTACTCTCTGTGTGTCTGTGGGAGATATACTGTATGTGGTCTTTCTATCTGTGTGCAAAATGATCCAACAAATCACCAAGTGTACTTTTATCCAAAACACCTGGCAGGACCATGGGTGCATAGGCCCAGTGGGAACTGAAACTTTAAAACCCACTAAACCCTGGCAGTGATCATGCCCCCATTCTACCTATTGCCTCAATCAGACCACATTCATTCCCCGTTGTGTGAGTGCTATGAGCTTGTATGAGCTGAGCAGCATTCCGCAGGCTTTGCACCGTGTTGGTGTGCCGAATGGAGACAGTGTGGAAGTAGCATCAGTAATCCCATAATGGCAGGTAGATGATGACAGTGGAACCCGTGTAATCCTCTTTTAGATGCAGCTATCACTGTCCTTACCCCAACCACTTTCCCTACTAATCCCTGCACCTGTTTCCCGCAAACACACACACACACACACACACACACACACACACACACCTGTATAGACTGACGATGTCGTGCACGATTGCTCAATAATCCTTAGATACATACATGGGTACATACACACATTCTTTTGCTGGCAATGTCTTTGCAATGAAATTATTTCATATTTTTATGTTCTAGGTATTCCTCAAAAATCTTTTTTTTTTTTTTGATACTGTCTCATTCACTTTTTTTACTGCTGGATCTCTCTCATGACACTAAACTGATTATTGCACCACACTGCACATTTATTGCCATGTAGCTAATTTAGCTGGTTAGTAATAGTAATAGCTTTAGTTGAATGGTGTTTTATATTCAAAACAGCTGGCTAACATTGTTATAGGTTTGGTGGGTGCATGAGAGGTAGATGTTTAGGCCACTAGCCTGGGACATTAGTTTTAGATTTTTTCATGGCCACAGACCTGCAGCCTAAGTGCATAATTAGTTTGGTGGCCCATATAAGAAGGTGGCTTGCTCGTTTGATTTGATGGTAGTATACCCGTTATACACTGGTTAAATAATATTTAAAATATGCTACACGAATAACCATATTTTAAATTATAAATCACTGTTGTGCATAGCAAAGCAATATTATAATCAGCTTACATTCCTGGAAAAATACACTCGATCTAATACAGGTCATTTTTGACCCGCTAATGTGTAGTTTCCAATCACCTATGCATCTAAGAGTTAAGCATACAAGACACATGCATGGTCACAACTAAACACATTCTCCCTCTGCCGATGCACAGTCAAACACAAACACACTCAAACTCATATGTGCACACCCCTTCATACACTGACCCTGAAGCACACACTTTGATCAACGCACATACATACACACCTACAAATAACCAGACTGGGGTCACTTCACTCATTACGAAAACATATTTCTGTGATTCACCTGAATGACAAAGCATCGCACAGGATATCTTCACAGATCGCATATGAGATCCTCTGGCAGTTTGAAGAAAATCTCATAGCTGCGATGAGTGAGTAGAGAGTAAGTTGAAGTAAATTCTCAGGTGTGAGTGTATATAACTGTAACGGTATGCTTGGTCAGCATTACCTGTGTAAAATAAAGGTTTCAGTACACTGACCCCACCCCAGTGGCAAAGTCTAACCCAACAGCCCACACTGTGAAGAATGCAGTTGCTTCCTTTCAAACTCACTCACACACACAGACAGCACACACACACTAACCTATACAATGTAATCCATTTACAGCTGCACACATATAGGAGAAGTCATCTTACTTACAAAGAATATATAATCCTTCCTCCTCTGATAGATTTTTTTGCACACATGAGGGACAAAACTCCTTGACCTAATCACTGCACCTCTTGTTGAATCTCCACACACATTCCTTTTAACAGGTGCAGGCTGGTTATTAACAGCGCTAACGGCTTTTGAATGTGGCTTGATTATTGGACTTCCATTCCTTCTCGAATCAACATTAAAAATATGAAAACGTGATATTGCATTCTGTACATTCCAGTTTTAAATGACGCTTTACTGGTGTAGAATTCAAGGAACCGCATTTTTTATTGTTTTAGAATGAGGCTGCAGAGAAATGCTTGCATTTGGTGGATCGTCATGATATGAACTTGAAGAGACAGGATGGGTTTTCATCCTGAAATCGGCTCTGAAATTTAGACAGGAATACCGTCTCTTTGTACCAGCAATATGAAAGGAAGAGAGATAGGTTTAAATAGGTGGGTACTTTATTGATCTCAGAGGGAAATGCAATTGTCACAGCTTACACGATGCAATAAATGACATGACAAAACGCTATAACAAAAGCTCATAAAAACAAAATATAAAAACAGTACCCAACACACAACCAACATCATCAACTGACCTTTTGGCATAGCACTATTTGATATATACAAATTAACGTTACAACCCCTATACACACATTAAGAAATACACCAGATTTTCTAGGTGCTCCTACAAATATATATACCAAAAATATGTACACTTCTGTTTGCACATGTTAACCACAAGCCTAACATGAGCATTCCTATTCAAATCCACATTCAAATGTAAATTGTAGAGCCCATGCTATCTGTGAATAAGACATGTATTATCGATGGAAAAGAGCGTGACACTTTCTGCCATTTGTATTTAGCTTCTAGGCCTTCCCACTGAACAGAATAAGCCCTAAATTAAATTCCTGTTTGACAACTGAATTTTGGAAATCCTCATCCTATCTGTGAGCTGAATACTCTGCAGAAAACAAGGGCATCAGGAAGCATCTACCTTTTCTATTTACCTTTTAATTCCGTCCCCAGTGTGTATCTGCAAGCGCTCTGACCACCGAACCGTCAGGCCAAGAGGTCGCTGACCCTTAACCCCCGACCCCCTCAGCTGGTCAGGCTCTAACCCTGGGACAGATGGATAACGGACTCTATGTTTTATCTCCTCCTCACCACACTCTGCCTCTCTCCTGCCCTTGCCATAGTCCTTCCTCTCACCTCGTATTCCCCTTCCTCTCCTTTCCTTCATCTTCCCCGTACTGCTCTTGAATCCCTCAGCCCTGAGATCCACTCCTCTCAGTGCCAGCATTCACTCCACTCTCTGCGTGTTTCACCGTTATAGGCTACTACCTTTCCTGCTCCTGCACTCCCACCCTCCTCTCCTGCTTGCATATTTTTCGCCCCATCTCTTGCATATTTTATCCTAAACCTTCTCCTTTTCCATTCTCTAAGCATATCTTTACCCATGTGATTCTTTCTGTTTATCAGTGCTACACAAATGCCACTAAATGATCATAGTCGTAAATGAACTGGAATATTGCAGAAACATGAAAACATGTTTGAAAATGTGATAGCCCACTATTTTATTTCTTTTGACAGATGAAAAACATATAACTTCTGCAACTTACTAAAAAAACAACAACAACAACAATAGTCTCACATTACTCAGAATTTATGGATTCATTTAATGGCCAGACTAGAAGTGACATACTTATGTATGCTTCATGCTTCAAATATTTTTTGGTTATGTTAAAATGCATATCAAGTCTGTTCAAGTGCATATAGTTATGGATAGTGGTAAATTAAAAACTTAACTATGGCATGCAGTCCTCATAAGGCAAACAACCAGTGGTATAGCAGAAAAAAAAGACAATTATAGTTTCAGTAAAGCATTTTGTTTACCCCTAAAAATATTATCCTCTTTTAAGTAACATCAGTTTCATACAAGGCTACTGATATGATGCACTCTCTGAATTAATGCTATAAAGATCTATGTCAGAGTATAAAAAGTGGATAAACTTTATGTCACAAATAAAAAAAGGAACATAAACTGAGTTTTAGGTGAATTTACCCTCCACTTACATCCATGGTGATAAATATCCACAGCTCATTTTTATTAATCCTGCAGTTATATATTTTATGTACATCTTAATGACGACCAGGTTGTTGTCACTCATCTCTTTATATGTTAACATAAGGGGTCATTATAAACATTTATGCAGGAAAAGAGCCTCCCGTGCCAAAGGGGCTGACGCACCGGCGGATCGAACCTTTCGATTGATACTGAAACAATTTGCATACTGATTCCCTTTCAGCGCGCACGGATCCATAACAACTCCGGCCAGCTATTCAAATGCGCCTGCATCCAGAAAAGCACAGGGAGACGCACGGCACCGGAGGAGGAAAAGAGAGGCTTTCTGCAGAACGGATAATTTGTCGGGGAAACGGAGACGCATGCAGGGGCTAAGGATGTTTACCTTGGTCAAGATTTGGGGCACTGCCCGCAGTGGAGAGAGCTGCTAGTCGGAGGAGCCGCAGGAGGAGGACGAGGGAGAGGGTGGGACAGGAAAAAACATACACGGAGGAGACGCGCGGATGCGAGCGCGTCCTCTGGTTTTTGCAACTCGTCCGGTGGAGTTAAAGAGTTTATGTAAATTGATAAATTGATGTTCGAGCTCTGTCGTTTTGTGCTCTGCTCTGTTGTATGGGAGCAAACTGAGAGGCTGTTAATGATGCATGAGAGAACAGGATCCTGCGGTAAAGTCGAGGACGAGACTAAGCTGTGTGTATGTGCGTGCGCGTACGTGCGTGCGTGTGTGTTGCAGAAAAGAGGAGTTTTAATGCTGACATTTTGCAGCCTGGCACCCTGTTGAGAAGAGGCACGGACAAAAGAGCGCAGTCAAAGTCTGACGCAAACCAGTATTTCTTTGCAATCAGATGCATCTGCAGAGAAACTTGCACTCTTC
Source organism: Myripristis jacobus (assembly GCA_900302555.1). NCBI lineage: Eukaryota > Metazoa > Chordata > Actinopteri > Holocentriformes > Holocentridae > Myripristis > Myripristis jacobus. The sequence continues at coordinate 5,115 of OMLB01041574.1, forward strand.
AGCTCCGACAAGCTTTTTCAATCTGTACAGTAGATCATGCATAAGTTTGTCTCTGATATGTGTTCAGCTGTTCAGGCTACATCATTTTCACAAGGGGCTCAAATTGGCCATCTGGAAATTGATATTTTAACTTTAGCGAAGTTTCACACAAAAACCTGGGGAAAAACAGCCCTCATTATTAACTCTTAGCCTAATGCAGTGATCCTAAACCCCTGCATCGGGCAACTCAGATTGCAGCCTAAAGAATTAGTGAGGAATTTTATATTCGATTCCACCCATCTAAACCCCTGTTTATTTGTAGGTTCGGGTTGTGTATTATAATGTCAGTTGAATGGCAGTTGCTTTTTAACCAAGACACCACAAAACGCACAACGTGTCCAACTTCAAATGACAGTATGGGTACGCGCGCGTGCGCGTACACGCACGTGCATAATTCACCTTCAAGCTTTAGAAAGTCAAGAAGTCTTTGCAAAAGTGCATTGAAAAAAAGCCTGATAGTAGCCTAAATGTAAGCTTTTATCTTAACCAGTATAGCAGCGAGCCTATAGTTAATTTGTTTATTTTTAGGTGCAGCGATTCTTGCACAAGGAAGAATGACGTGCCAGAAAAAATGTGCATTTTAATGTTAATAAGTCCTAACATCGTGCTGTGGGTTTAAACAGATGTTTTTCTATTTTGATGCGATGAGTGAAATTTCCTAAGAATGCATTCACAAGGATTAAGCCTATACAGTTTGCATAATTTGGGAGGGTGGGCCTGTTCAGACAGAATAATAGAATTTGGATATACGGGTAAATAGATGATTTGCATTGTCATATTTTATGTTTAAACGAATACCCACAAAATCCTTCGTGTGTGACTTGCTCTTTTTTGTAAATGAACATGCACTGAATGTTGCCAGTAGGCCTAACACATACTGTAGCTATTTGTCCTATAGACTATAGCTGTCTGGTAGCCTAATTATTGTGATGCAGATTAATGCAGTCATTGCCAATTGCTGTCCTGTCTTATAGTTTAAACAGAAGTATGTGAATAAACACAATCTTAACAGGACAGTTTTTTTTACAAACACAATTTGATACTAAGACAGGCCAAGACAACTTTAAAGGAAACTTTTTCTTGTCAAAATCATGTTACGGCGCAGCTTTTATTTTTGCAGCACTGTTCACGGATGTGTGAATAAGTGGCCTGATGGCCACACTGCCACAGCCTATTTCAGTAATGAAGTAGTTTGGGTTTGTCACGGTCTAAAATAGACTTAAACCGAAGTTCGTGTAATTAAAGTAGGCTACCATCATGCAGTTGGTTCGGCTATCGTTAACACGGTTTTGCAGTTATAATTGGAGTCTCATCAAAGTTACAGGGACTAATTGGGCGGCATATGGACACCTTAATGTAAAGTGATGCTTTATTAATTTCACATGAGTGCACGAATCAGAGCAAGTGACGCGGAATAACACACGGGAAGAGGCAGTTGATTTACCCCTGAGCAAGGCAGCAGGTACAGCAGCTGCTCATCTGCCATGATGGCATGTTAATAATGGGGTTATCAGAAAAGGTTATCAATTGCAAGAAACCTTAAACAGGCTTCTGAATCGTTTTATTCAGGTCTTATTCTTAATTTACTCCTGTTTAATAAGGTTATTCACTGTTCTTTTTAGAGAAACGAAAAGTCAGGCTACTTCCCTTTAAATGCTGTAGCAACCTGTTCCACTTATTTAGCTTCGCTGATGAACGGCTGAAAAATAGGATATTTCCATTTAAGCGCCCCTGTAGTCACTTGGTTAGCAAATAATCGTGGGTCGCCTAAGTTACACAGCCTGAGTTTGTCGTCAGTGTCGAAATCAATTTAATTCAGCTGTTGCTTTTTTTTTTTAATTCAACTTTTCACCCTCCTAATAAAATACAACACTTCAAAACAACGTCATGCGTACAGCTGCATGTGAGAGTATTTTTACTGCAGGAGTAGGCCCATCTGTGTTTTCCTTCGAGAAAAACAATGTAGCTTGCTGATTTAAAATCCTCACGGTGCGCTATTTAAATACAGAATAAACAAAAGTGATTTTTCATAGGCTGTGTATATGTGGAACTAAAAGCCAGAGGTTAAGTACAATTGAATGCTTATATTTGTCGATGTTTATTCTAACGAATCCAAAGCCTTAGCCTGCACTCCTAATTTTATTCAGTATTGATTGGTGCGGTGTGGTGTGTTTTCAAGGCCTGTGTTCGTCTATATAGGCCAGCCACCAACACAGCAAAGAGCGCAGTAAGGAAGGAATATATTTTTTTGAATTTCAAACATTTTAAAGATAACATGCATTTCCCACCATATTAAATAATCCTGATTTGTTTCGGTATTTTATGCATAATAACCCATACAATAGGCTTGTGGATACTGCATATTAATTGCACTCACATCTTAAAGCTATGTGAAGCAGTAAGTTAATTTAGACTATAGGATAAAAAAAAAAAAGATAAAACAAAGGCAGAGGCGCTATGAATCATATACAAAGAGCTAATTCAATTTCCCCCACCCTTTGGCCTTTATGGCATCCGCCATAATATATACTAAAATCAAGTAGCTTCATTAATAAAGTTTGGTTTCCCCAGACACCATTTAGCAGAGGCTTTTTCCTAAACAAGCTGTAATTGTCATTTTGAACATCTATAACGCCTGCAAGGCTGTGTCACTTTGCAGAGCTGCCGAAATATTGATCCATGATCCTCTCTGCAAAGCACTTCATTGTTTCAGCTCGGATATGCTGCTGTAAGGCTTCACGGGAATGATGCGTCTGATTAATAATCTGTGTGAAACCTGTTAATAATTTAAACTGTACCTTCATATGCCCAGCCTGCTCATAAAAGGCCCGCTTTCTCTTTGCTCTTACACATATAGCCTATATAAAAGCTATATAAACATTTTCCTTTTTATTTGGGCTTCAGCTTGGCTAGGAGGAGGTCGTAAGCCTCAGTAGCTACATATTAAATAAACAAGTTACTAAATATGATTTTGTTGGCTATTAAATGTTCAACCATTGCAAAAGTTCAGTCTCTATTTTTTTTTAAAAAGGCATTGTGTATAGGACGCCAACGCTACGTGCTTGTCTCTGTCGCTATTTCTTTTATAAACTATACTAACTGAATTGAATTCCACATGAAATGTATCCTCATTCAGGAGTGCTTGGAAAACAGTGTTCCTTATATCATCCTCTACAACGTAAATGCCACCGGCATTTCTCGGCACAATTGCCATAGAGAGCAAACACACATAAACACATCTCAAGTCGCACAGACAAGGCATGAACCTATCGATCCGCATGAGAATGTGTAGATGAGGTTTGCAGCCATATAAGCCTAAACCTGGCCTTTATATTTTTTTCATTATATGAGCGACATTGTCTGTCTCTGTCGCCCCACGTGTTTTTGGATCTGCAGCAAAATTATCTAAAATGATAAAACAAGCATACACTCTTACACTCCAAAAACAAAAATAAATAAATAAAATAAAACCTGGGCAGCAACTTTGTTGGGTTACAAAGAGGGTTTTTTTTTTTTTTTTTAATTCAAAAGTATGTGCTCTGCAGTTTGAGCATATAAGGATGGAAATGGTTGTACAGCAGAGAGAATTAAAAAAAAAAGTTTGTAAGCTTAAAAAAAATAGTTTCAAACTTTAAAAAAATATGTGGGTATTGTATTAATTATTGGGCTTGTTTTTAAATCAAAAGAACTACTTTTTATTAGCCTACTTGATAGTCGTATTTTTAATTGTTAGGCCCATCTGACTATATAACACGTAATGTTGACGCTCGCCAGTATTAATAAGAAGGCTATAGTCTTATTTGCCTCTTTCTTCTGGCCCTGTCTATTACAGGCCATACGGTTGAACAGCCACACTTTGTGAATTAGTGCTCCTTTGTCTCGACACACGTCACACACTCGCCATTGACATTGACTTCACATCAGAGATAGTTTAACTTTTTGTTTTGTTTTGTTTTGTTTCTTTTATTCTACTTGTTCAACCGAGCGGTTCAACCCATTGTGGGGACCCTGACAGATGCAGGGCTCTAGCAGGTCCAGGACAGGGAAAAGTCTGAAAGGTTAATCTGTCCCCCGCAGATGTTGGCTTTGGGAGTCTTGAAGCGTCACCTTTGACATGTCCCCCATTCAGCAGGGGGTCCAGCAGGACACTGACCGCTGCAAGCTGTCACCTCGGCCGGCTGAGGACGCCCTGCACTGCCGCTCGATTACGCTAAACTGCTCTTGACGTGTCACGTTTGGGAGTTTAACACTCATGTAACATAATGTACAATGATATGGACACAGTGGTCATGTTATGTTACAGCGTGTAATAGCACTTTTCTCCAAGATGTTATATAGATGCTGTATATGAATATTTTATGTATGTGTGTATGTGTGTGTGTGTGTGTGTGTGTGTGTGTGTGTGTGTGTGCCTGAAGGCTATTACCGACAATAAACATGGATCTCTCATTTAAATAAGTTATGTGTTCGCGTTATTGTTTATGACTTTATGTAATATCTTATGTTTTATCAAACAACGTACTTTCTATCAAACCCTTGCATGAGGATTAAGTGTGCTCCGTGTACAATTAGGCCAGACGCGTGCGCGTCGCTAGAGCACACGCGCGCGCATACCACGCACACGCGCGCAAACACACACACACAAACACACATACACACACACACACACACTGCTGGGCTTGGTTCGTTAAGCCTAATGGTTGAACAATAGACACATCTGCTCATCTTTTTCTATCAAAAGAGAAGGTATACTCCAGTCTTCTTCGTTTGGTTAAACCGCCACATATTTTTAGCAGTGCGGGGGGTGGGGAGGTGCAGCTGAAGTAACCTGATAATGAAAGAATATTTGAGGAGAGTTGGCTATTTTAATAAATAGATGCAACCTCCTTGGCAGCACTGGGACTGCTAATTGGCTAAACAACTGTGCTCTTAAGAAGTTTTTTTCCCTTCCTTCCCTCACAAGGACCACTGTGCTGCGTGGGTCTGAGATAAAGGTTTTGAGGTTTGGATCCCACACCCCACCAGTTAAAAATCAACTCCAAATGAACCCGGAAGTTTACTTCATTTGCACTTAATAATTTAAGGAGGACTGACGATCGAGCCTCATTATTGTTCTAATGAATTACATATTTTCTATAAAAACACAGCTCGTGATTGATCAGTAGACACAGTAACTATTCCACATCCAGGTGCCGATGCTGAGAGGATTTTGAGAGAGACCCGTCTCCATTTACATTTTCAACATTTCAATAAGCTATAAGCTACTAAATATTTTCCGGGACAATTGGCTTTAGTAGGTGGTTTGATACCTCCCTTCCTTAATAAGTTAGTTGACGTCAGAGTCATGGGGCGGCGTGTGCCTGTGTGTGCGCGTGCGGGCGTGTTTATGAGAGAGAGAGAGAGAGAAAAAGAGAGAGAGAGAGAGAAAGAGAGAGAGAGAGAGAGAGAGAGAGAGTATGCGTGTGGAGATGGGTGCATCTAGTGCGCATGTGCAGACAGTGATCTGTGCTGCGGTGGAAGAGGGGCTGGAGAGACACGGCTAGAGAGATGGCGCGGCACCCAACCGGAGCGCAAGGACTGCTGGTTGGCGGTGGGGGGGCTTGAATTATAAGAAGAATCAGAAACTAAACCCCCAAAAAACAAGAAAAACGGATTCGGAGAGGGAGTTTCTTTTTTGCAAAAAAATTTAAAAAAGAATCAGACGCAGGAAAAAATATCAGGCCCAAATATAAGGACAGGGAATAAGCAATTAATAACGGAGGCTGCTGCAAGAAGAAAAAAAAAACACAACAAAAGGAAATTGAACTTTACTGGACATTAGGACTTCTGGACATCAGCTAACTGCGGTAGGTCAGATAGATGGTTTGTCCACAGTGCTGCCCGGATCATGAACGCCCAGCTGTCGATGGAGAATATTGGCGACCTGCACGGAGTGAGCCATGAGTCTGTGGCCGGCCACGGAGAGCTGCTGGGCGGCCACAGTCCGCATTCCCGTCCGGGCCCCCGGGGTCTGAGCCACCGCGCTATGGGCATGGCGACCCTGCTGGACAGCGGAGACTATCACCCCAGCCACCCCGGACACCTGCATCCAGCCATCAGCATGTGCGAAGCCCCCCCTGGCATGAGTGCGAGTAGCACTTACACCACCCTTACCCCCCTGCAGCCCTTACCCCCCATTTCCACCGTGTCCGACAAGTTCCCTCCCCACCATCACCACCACCATCCTCATCATCCTCACCCACATCCCCACCAGAGGATCCCCGGAAATGTCAGCGGCAGCTTCACGTTGATGCGCGAGGACCGGGGTCTGGCGCCTATGAACAGTCTGTATCCCGCATATCATCACAAGGATCCCTGCATGGGTCAAAGTCTCTCCCCGTTGTCTGGTTCCGGTCTGGCCAGCATACACACCTCTCAGGCCGGCATCCCGCCCTACGCTCATCCCGGTGCAGCCATGCCGGGGGAGAAGATGCTCACCCCCAGCGGGTTTGAGGCTCACCACCCGGCCATGCTCGGCAGACACACGGAGCAGCAC
>OMLB01041592.1:1866-12903 GCA_900302555.1 Myripristis jacobus
GAAAAGAAAAAAAAAAAAAAAAAAAAAGCTAATACAGCACATACACACACACGCACGTACACACATACACAGCATGCCCTTGTGTGAGTGACCCAGTGTGATACTTAGAGGGTAAATTTAAGCTATGTTTCACCCTGCTGACAGAGCGTTTGACAGGCTGTGCGCCCACTTGACAGGAAGCTGGCAGTCAACTCGGTGACACCTGCCCCAACACAGCATCACATACCCCTGTCTCCCTCTTTTGTCTTCCTCTCTCCTCCTGACTCTACAGTATCTATCACCAACTCTATGTCTCTCTTTTTCTCTTTTCTTTCATCCTTTCTTTTTCCATTTGTCTTTTTTCCTCTCTCCTTTCTGTCTTTTGTCTTCTTTCTCTATTTCTCTCTTTCTTTCTCTCTCTCTCCCTCTTTCTCACTTGTTTTCACCTGAAGAACAAAGACTGGTTTAGACCCTCTGAATCTGGGAACTGTTAAGACCCTGCCAGCTGCAGTTAAAACTAGTTGTTGTTGGGAGAGTGACCTTTTACTGATACTGAACAACAGAGAGTTGCAATAACCTAAAAGACAGAAACGATCCAGCCATAGACTAGGTTTTGAATCTAATCTATATAATTACTCTAAAACATAAAATACTCACATAAATACAAGTATATACTCACATAATACAAGTGATTATGCATTGACTCATTTAATGCATTTTTTTAAAAGTTCTTCGATTTGAAAATGTATGTTTCCTTACCTTGGACAAATGATATGTGGACTGTGACAAGCGACCACTTGTAAAATTTTCTGTCATGGAGGAGAAACCTTGCTGAGTCCTAGAAAATGGGTACTAACAAAATAACAACAAAGACGTGGATATCAACAAATAAAAAAAGAAGAAAAAGCTTCCTGCATGTGTTTACATGTCTTTACAAATGTGACAAAGAGGAAGCATGTATAGAATAAAAAAAACAATTGTGCCTAAAACTGAACCCTGAGGCACTCCTCGGGAAATATTGGCAATGGATTAAGATTTATTGCCAATCTTAACATAAATGAACTTCTGTTTGGTAGATATTATTTCAACCTGTTCAGTCGAATACCGGTAACACCAACCCAGTTTTGCAGGCAGTTAATAGTGTGGTTTCCCATATCAAAAGCTGCACATAGTCCTAAGAGAATTAAAACTCAGCATTTTCCAGCGTCTGCTGCTAAAGGATGATCATTAGTTACTTGAAGAAGTGCAGTCTTTGTACTGTGGAGTGATCTAAAACCTGACTGAAAATTCTAGTTAAATGGTATTCATTCATACAGAAGAGGATATCGGCTCATTGGAGAGTATTTTTTGGAGACCTTTGATAGAAATGGCAATTTGGAAATTTGTCTCCAATTACTTGGGTTCTGGAGCTTGAGGTTGGGTTTCTTAAACAGAGGTTCAACCACTGCATGATTGAAGGTAGAAGGAAAAGTACCAGTGGCTAATGAGCTAGCAGTGATGAATACAGCATAAGGACTAACACTACCAGGAACTTATTTAAGAAAGTTAGTGGGAGCAACCTCTAATGAGCAGGTGGTGGATTTCATTTTAGAAATTGTTTCTTGGAAAAGCGTGAGATTGGCTCAGAGTAGCTAAAAACAGCTGAGTTTGCAGAGAACACAAATAGTTCACAGTTAAGTGGAGTGATTTGAAGCCTGATATTTTCATGTTTGTTGACAAAAATGTCAAGGAATCTTTGCATTTCTCAGGGGAGGCTTCTACAGAACGTGGAGAGGACCTAAAAACAGAGTTTATAACATCAAATCAAACAAGTTGTGGCACTTCTTTAGAATGAGGTTGGAGGGGGAAAAATCTGTTTTCATCGTTAAATGCATCATGATGTATGCACATTAGATCTTTTAAAGTATCAAAGGAGTTTTGATTAGATTCTCACTTAATCTCTGCATTTTCTCCATAAGGCACAAGTATACTCTTTATGCTATGGTAGGGCTTTTGGCCTGGAAGGTTTTTTTTTCATCTTGTATTATCAATTCAGAACAATGGCTCCGTCGTTGGATATACACATATCTTTTTGAGTCAGCATTATAGACACGAAAACCAGAAGGAGGCATCAAGCCAAGGTTGTGCCCTTTTACATGATTGAGCTGCTTGAGATTAAAGACTCAGTATGGTCTCAGACATCAGTGGCAGGAATGTAAGCCAAGCAGCACACATTTAAATTAGTGTCTCCAAGTGTTGGCACTTGATGACAGTATAAGGGCAGAAATCTTGAGTAAAGGTGCCTGACATTTTGGGGGGTCTGTAAACTAAGACTCAAATTAGAGGAACCTTGCCATTAATTACGAGGGACAAATATTTAAAGGACTGAAAGTGGATCAGAGTCAACAGGAGAACCACTTGCTGAGAGCCATTTACTCTGAAAAACTGCTAAACCACCACAGCATGGTACACGTCCACAGCCACATCGCATTTTCTGCTCCTTTTTGCAAAGCATAGAAAGTCAATACATGATTGATCGGGGCCAGATATTTCCCTTCTTTCAGATACAACATGTTCATGTTACACTCACACTTGAGAAATTCCCATTGCAAGCAGGTTCAAAGTTATACTTCTACCATTGTGCACAGAAAAGGCATGTTATTCCTCTGGTCTCAGACAGTCCAAACCTGTGATGGCAAAATAAAATGTCTAGCTTCTCACAGGAGGTAAGGCAAAAGAATCAAAACAGTGTCTGTGTTTTTATACTCAAATGAGAGTTAATAAGCCCAAGTGTGCCTTCATACTCCCAGAGTACCTCTGACATTCTCAGTCACCTTAACCATCTCTTGTCATGTGTTTCTGTACATTAGCAGATTCACATTTTGTGTAATGCTGATCAGACATTCACATTTTGGTGCTCTGTTTTTTTTTTTTAAGTCTTTGAAAGATTATTTTATGTTCATAAATGTGAAGTAGACCATAAAAATAACCATTCACACCCTTCTTTGAATGACCAACTCAATTAAGCATTCTGATTGTGACTTCAGGCATACATGCCCAGAGTACTGATCACATAGATGTTGAGTCTATTCAGTAACCCACTAGTGGTGATGTGTGAAAACAGAGTGAATATGCAAATGTATAAACCGCAGAGCCATAATGCACATGTGCATGCAAATGGACAGACACTCTTTTTTACACTCTTTTTACTCGTGTCTGTATGCACATGAACGCACACACACACTTCGGTCATTGTCATCCTTACTCTGTGTGTGAAGTCAGCAGATACATTAGCATAGCAACTAATCCATCTTATGAGAGAGAGAGAGAGAGAGAGAGAGAGAGAGAGAGAAAGAGGAGAAGAGAGAGAGAGAGAGAGAGAGAGAGAGAACCACTAGTTGGAAGACATGTCTTTGGTATTAAGGTTTAGCTGAGTCAGTGTTATTGACTGGCAATTCAAGTGGAATCCTGCTCCTTTTAACCCTGTAAGGAAAACTCCACACATTATGCACTGCACACACATCCCAATGTGTGTGTGTGTGTGTGTGAACGTGCATGTGCACGTTCGTGTGCATGTGCACTTGTGCTGTGTTTGTTTGTTTGAGGCATAGTGATGGCCACTATCTCTACTTTTCATCAGAAATCAGTGGAGTGTGTTGAGCTCTCTCTCTCTCCTCTCTCTCTCTCCTCTCTCTCTCTCTGGAGGACAGATCCATATCAAATCATAATAGATGGCAGTGCTATTTGAACAATGAATCAAAGCTGGAGCAGGCCCCACAGTGGAGCAAAGGCAAATCACATTTGACAAGGGGCACATTGGGTGACAGCAGGCCACACGCACACATGCACATACAGTACACACATGCACACGCACTCCCATGCATGGAGCATGAGACACACAAACAAACACACACACACACCACTGGCCAGAGACTGGGTTAGTGCATTCTTTCTTAAAGGCCAAGTCTATTTCACAGAGTCATGGCTGCTCTCACACACACTCCATTCACACTCAGTAGTAGCTCTCACAAGTCCAAGTAATCCCTGCGCTGTAGACAGAATTGGTGGAATTATTTTGTATACCTGGCTCTTTTACTGCCATGACTTGACATCTGCTGTGTTCCACTGTTTTGGAGTGTCACATCTGCAGAGCACATGAAATGGGCAGACACACAAACACCTAAAAGCAGAGCAGGTTGTCTGGCAGAGCCACAGAGCAGCCTCCTCACTGGGCATGACTAATCATACTTTTACTTACTCCAGGGTGCCCCCCTGTCTCTCTTCTCTCTCTCTCTCTCTCTCTTTCTCTCTCTCCTTCTCTCTCTGCATCTGTCTCCCCTTTCTTCCCTAGAATATACCATCCATGCCTATGTTTGTCTATGGCTGTCGCTGTGCGCATCTGCTCGCCTTGACCTTGAGTCAAAAGCGTGTCGTGATGAGCTGTCACTGTGTTTGAAGAGCTTGTACAGTAGTCATCGCTTGTTGTCTGAATTTGACTGAATTATTCAAGGCTTCCTCCTCTCAGAGAGAGCTGAGGTATTTATAGGCGTTGGTCCCTGCCTCCGACACTCATACTTACACAGAAACAAGTAGCTCTCTGAAGGCTCTCCGGCAAGCCAGCCAGTTCTAAGAGAGGAGGAGGAGGAGGGAAGAGAAAGGCGGTGAAGAAGCAGAGATGTGAAATGTATGCTATAGTTGTTTGCTGGAGGGTGAAACAGAATGGGACATTAAGGCCAGAGACACTGAGACAGAGAGATTTCAGTGTTACTCATCCAGGAAGTCTTATTTCACTCTCTCACAAAGAAGAAAACTGGGAGTACTTAAATGCGAGAATGGTGTTGAGGAATAAGCATTCTGAATAGCCATCTGCACTAAATGGACATTTCAGGAGCGCTTTTAATGGGTCCCCAGGCGAGAATGAGAGGGAGGCCAGGCCTGGTTCATCGCAGTGTGTCAAGCTGGGAGATAAACCAGCGGCAGGGCGGATGGGCTGCCTTGCAATCAGACTGATAGAGAGGGAGTGGCGCAAATACAGTCCGCTGATTTTTTTTTTAAAAAAATGGACTGTTGTCCGGTCATGGTGTCAGAGCTGCCCGTGCTGTGTAGTAGGATAGACGGAGTGGTAACAGTCGTCAAGGCAGAGCAGCCCAACTGTGCGAGTCATGACCTCTGCCAGGGTGAGTCACTACCTGTCTGTCCACAGCTCTCCTCACTTCACACTGCAAACATATTCATCTCAGCAAACCATTTACTTTCATATTCAGTCCTAAATGTCTTTTAATGTTTTTCATTAAAACACGTGAACAGTCACATTGTTTTCAATGCTGATCAACTTGTTTCCAGACTTCTCTTGAATCAAGTGTCATTTTCTTCACACTGGTGGGCTGATCTCACTTATTCTGCCTTCATTCAGTGTTTACACTTAAACGCTATACTAGCAGCAACTGCATTGGAAACAAGTGGGATTATCTCATCCCACTGGCAAATTTTAAGATTGATTTTTAGACTAAATGTTTTGTCGAGATGATTTTTTTTTTGCATACTGAGCACTGTTGGGGGAAACTCACTGCTCAGTTACAGTAATGCTACGTTAGTGTATAAACTAGTAAGCACTCCACTGTAAATACTTTAATCTTGCAGTATGACTCATCTTAAGGGGAACTGTATATATAGTTTCTCAGTTTCTAGTTTCTGACTGCAAACATACAAGTATATCCTCTCTGAGAAAGTAGCGGTGTGCACTACTATTGCAGCAGTTAACTGTGATTGAGACCTTGAAATAGATTTCATTACGAAACAGTATTAGGTAAGGTGTGCAGCCACTTATCAAATACATATATTCCACAGACCTTGTCTCTCCTTCATCTTTGCCCCACCCACAGATGGCCAAAAAAAGTTGTTTTAGCTTTTTAGTGTTGTTCTTGATCTTCTTGTTCTGTGATTTTTATATTTGCAATTGATGATTTTGCCTTACCGGAGCATTATTTTACATATATAGAGATTTTTTTAAATCACAATCAAATAAATCCCATGGCTCCATCGACCCTCCATGGCACTTAATAAAATAAGCGAGAGTGGATCTGGCATGGCAAGTTGAAGAGCCTTGGCGAAACGCTTGTCCAGCTCTCGCACTTGATAGTTTTGATGAACTCTTTTCTTGTCGCGCTGTTATTATTAGATCTCATCCCCCTCTCCTATTTTCTCCCTAAAGGGCTGTTGGTACTTGTAGTGTCATCATTTCAGTCTGTACTTTGATCAAATGGCCTTGGTGTAGTGTGACTGTTCATACAAAGAGGTGTTGAGTTTTGATTTTGGAAAGTCTCTCTCTCTCTCTCTCTCTCTCTCTCTCTCTCTCTCTCTCCTAGGTGAGTGGAAATTAGCTGACAGCCTTGACTAGTTGTGTGGACATTTAATTCTTTATTTTCACTGTCACGTTGATGTCATCGACCACTCTTCTTCATCTTGGCTTCCTCCATTTCTCTCTATCAATCTGTGCTTCCTGTCTTTGCTCTCTCCATCTTATCCATCATCCCTTCTCTCTCCCTCTCTCTCATTTGCTCATACTACCCTACATTCCCATCATCATGTCTGTGTACACACACAAATGGCTCGGTGAAAAGGTTCGCTGGCACATCACACCCATATCAAAGGCAGCGCTCACACAGTTTTCGTTTTGTTGCCTTTGATGTTGAATATTATCCTGCAACTCCGATTGCGGCGTGCACGGCTCGCGTGAATTCCTTCTCTACACTGGGAACTTAAATTGATTCAGAGCTCGCTTTTATTCCTGCTATTGTTCTGTCTTTTCCGTTCCTGCGGTGTCCCCTCCATCACCCTGCCCTATTGTGAGCATGGCTAATTTCATGTACGAGAGAAAAAGAATTCATTTCTGTTTTTTTAAGTACATCTTATTCGGTGATATCTTTATAGGTAGGCCAAAATCGGGGACAGGCACAGCAAGACAGAGAGAAAAAGAAGAATGAAGATATTGCTGTGTGAGTGTGGAAGTGGGTCATCCTCTGCATGGTCCAGTGCCTGTCTGCTGGATGCATGGGACGACGAGCACGTTGTGTGACAGCAGGAAAGAGAAAGAGCGAGAGAACGATTCTATCATGTTTTCGGGGTTTTTTTTTTTTTTTCCCTTTACTGCCACAAGCGACTCATTACAGGCTGTCTGGCTCCCAGGAGGTTGTCACAGCAGACAGAGGGAAAGAGTTCAGCATTGTTCTGACCCATTTAAACAGTCTTTCAGTATTCAAGGTGTAGGGAGCCCTCGGTGTTTACTCAACCCCCTGCTTGGGCTTCTGTCCACCTGGTTTGGGAGCTCTCCAAAGCATCTTCTACTCACTATTACCAAGCTACACCGAACAGGCAGGTGTACACAGACAGGTTTTTTTTTCTTTGTGTGATTCTTAACCTGGGACTTTTCTATTTCTATTTGCTGGTGGCCTCTCAATATAACTATGAGCATACACCAATCCAAGTCCAGTTTAGTTATAATTAGAGTTAAAATTACACTTTAATGTTAAAGTTATAGTTACCATTTGCAAGTTTAATGCTAGTGGGTGAAAGCATTTACATCTATGCTCATTGTAACTGAGGCCAGTGATTACCTGGGACTGTCACAGATGTAAAAAAGAAAAAAAAAATGCTAAAATGCCAGGTTGAACTGTTTACATTGAGCTCAAGTCCCAGATGCTAGTGGGAGTTTAAGTCAGAGAAAAAAAAGTATATTTATTGTCTTTACAACAAATCGACCATATGCTGCCTTTGCTATGTCAAATTGGTTTATCTATGTCATCCATTTGCCATAAAAATGCTGCAGTGGATTTTGATTTTAGCAGTGCCTTTTTCCTGCTCACTTCCCTGAGGATATCCAAACCTTGTTTTTATTGTTTTAATTAAGGAAAGAAAATTCAGTCCAAAGTTCACAGGTGATGTTGAATAACATGGCCGCAAGTCAGTATTCTGCCAGGTACAAATGGGCTGTACTTGTTCACCAAAGGTGAGGTCAGTAAGGGGACACTCAAATCTCTGTCACCTGTTTTGCTGGGACAGAGCGAAAAATCAGGGGGGCGGAGGGGGCAAGCGGAGTTTAACATGCACGACATGACTGAGGAGGAGGGGAGGAAAGCTGGATTGAGTGGGGCAGGGGAAAGGAAGGACCAAAAAGTCAATGAGGCTCAGTGGATCTGTGTATGTGTGTGTTTGCGTGCGTGTGTTTGTTTGCCACTCTTATCAGTTGTAGAGCAGCACAGGTAAAATTCTCATTCAGCAGGGTTCAGAGGTCTGTGTGTGTGTGTGTGTGTGTGTGTGTGTGTGTGTATTTCTCTGCTTCTGTGTATATGTGATGTAGCTCTCGTGTCCTTCAAACAAGGACAGTGTATGTCTCACTATCTGTCCAGAGTGGAGAAGCTCTTTGCAGTCCGACAGGGAATTTTACAGCACAGCTCTGGAGATTTTAACACACAGCGTGACAGAGAAGAGAGAACTCAGTTGTGACAACAAGATACATAACTCAGAGTAGAAAGACTGCACTCTTAACCTATATCTGTACAAAGAACACAGAGAAAATAATATGCTCTTGCTACACTCCCTATTATGGCAATAATGAGATCCTTTTTTAAATTTTTGTTTCATCTTTGGTGCAGTGCTGTCATCGCTGTGGTGTTTTTGAATACAAGAGACCAAGTCACCTTGCTGGACCTGCAAAGCTGCCCTGCTCTGCCTCTGATTGACTAGTAATTGTTGCTTTCATTGGTTAGGTTGGTTAAGATTAGGATTAGGGTTAGGTTTCGGCTTAGGGGTAAAGTCGGGTTAGGTTTAGCCAATCAGAGGCAGAGCAGGCGTGGGTCTTCCCGGCCGGCGTGCTGAGTATACAGGCCCAGCGAGGCAATTTAGGCTCTCTCTTTGCTGTATTTACTTTACAATCAAACAGTGGTACCAGTAAATGTGACATGTTTATCCTTGGAATTTCTGTTGATGTAGGTGGCGCTCTTTCCTGTGTGTGTTCAGTCATGGTGGCTATTGCTGCTTATGCTAACTATCCAGTTTTTTTCTTTTTACTTCAAACATGTAGCTCTTCCACTGTTGGAAATACAAAAAGCATAATTTTCCATACACCAGAGAATTTTGTCCCAGGAAAGATCTAGTAGGCACTGGGTGCTTATAGCAAATATAAAGGTTTCATGAAGTTGAATCACTATTGCATTATATGAGTCAGCAATAGAGAGAGAAAAAAATATTAAGATGAAAAGGCCCTTAAAAGACATTGTCTATCTATCTAGTGAGGCAGCTTTCCTTGAAACTTTTAACTTTGACCAACATGTTGATGTGCTGCATGCTTTTTTTAAAATATCCCAGGACTCACCAGATGCAGCATCTTCTGTAGTCAACTGAAAAACCCATTCCCTCCAAATCAAACCACATTCAGAGGCCTCCTAATGAGTCAACTGGCAGCCGCTCCTCACTCAGCTCAAAGAGGGACATGAGCCACTGCACCTCATCTCCAGCCCTGTTTTTCTTTCCCTCGCTCTTTCATTCTCCTCTCCCTCTGTGTAAGAGCAATTCAGTGAAATATCCCAGAATCTTTTGCATCTAAACGCTTTCTCTTTGCTTGTGCAGTTTTTTCATATTTCTATTTTTTGTTTTGTTTTTACTTTTTTTTGAATTTCTAGGATATTTTGGTGCCTTTTTGCCTCAATGGTATACAAATCCCCAGTGTGGAGAAATAAAACAGTTGTTTTAACAGTAAAACAATGACTTGCTGGCACTTTGTTGGCGGACTCCGGGGAGGGTGTGTGTGTGCGGGGGGGGCATTATCTGTCCTTCACATGGGGAAGATCGAATGTCCTTTTGCTTAGCTGATTCTAGCGATCCTCAACTTTGAAATCAAGCAGAAATATAAAAATCCTTTCCTAAGGGAATTATTTTAGAGTAATTAGCACAAAAAAGCCTTTAAACTTTGGTGTGATTTTTTTTTTTCACTTATTTAAGAGTGGGTTTAGTATTGAGCTACCTTGTGGTTGCAGAATGCCAAGGAGAGAGAGAAAACTAAAACAGATTCAAAAGGAGCTGAAAGGCAGCATGTCTTTGACGGGACGGGTCCAAAGCTGCAGGAGTACGGCTGGAGATGGAGATAAAGGCATGTGGGGCTGGAAGTCCTCTCACTGTATTGGCTTGTCTTCCACAGCCTCAGTATAAATTATCACTGGGAGTCTGGTGCATATGTATCAGTAACATGGAAAGAATGCCCATTAAAAAGTGCCTTCAACAGTTAAAGGCATTTCTCTAGTTTTTATATTTGAGTTTTTTTCATTGGAAGTGGGGAAAAAAACCCGATCTACCCTTTTCAGTTGAAGAAAATTAGATCTTGTTTATGTGATGTTGAGGTGGGTTAATTCCATTCAAGGCAAGAGGGCTACTGTGTTCCTTTGTAATACAGTTATAACACAGCATTATGTAAAAGACAATTATATTCAGTTATTATAGTACAAATATTGTTATTTGTTCGTCATATATGATGCGTCATAGCTTGTTGTGCGTTGGTCAGACCGCCTCTCGTGCAGAAGGTGCCCTTTTTATTTATTCATTTATTTATTTATTTATTTTGCCCCTGCCCTGCAAACAGCCTGAGTCCACCACTGTTTGTTGGCAAGACTCCAGTAATTGTTTTAACACTGAGTGAGCAGCTCCAAGGCAACTAGCAGTGACCATTTCTGTAACACCACCCTAAACAGTAGCTAAACCCGTACTATGCCATTTCTTATTTGCTTAAACGTAACCTAAGACAGAGTTCAAGTGTGTGTTTGCGTGTGTGTATTTATTCCCAGTGCTCTCATCTGATCCTCCCACACCCCAGATGCTGTAGCTCAGGTCCGTATTAGAAGATGCTCCTCTTGGTTTTATTTCCATCTGGTGCCACACCCAGCCCTTCTGTGTTGGAGAGCAAAGAAAATCAACACTTTACTCCAGCATTTGGTTTAAAGGAGCCACATCTCAGCTCTTACACACAACTGTATGGATTTACAGATAAGGGCCGTTGTAAATGTATGTTACCTTAAACAAGAGTACTTACTC
>OMLB01041607.1:1526-13053 GCA_900302555.1 Myripristis jacobus
GGTTAAAAAAAAAAAAAGTAAAAAAAGGGACAGTTAAGTGGAACAGAAAGTTAAAAGTAAAAAAAAAATAGGTAAAATTAGTACAAAGAAATTGGTAAGGACAAAATAAAAAGAGGCTCAAGCAATTAATATAACAGACTGAACAGAAAGACTGGACACTTTGCTGTTTGAGCACTGTTCTCATTGCGTCTATGTGGTGGTTTCATGCAGCAAGTTTTGAACAGTATTTTCACTACTATGTTATTGCTTTTCATGGTGTTATACTGTCCTGACAGGTTAGCTAGCAAGCCCTAATTAGATAGTATTAGCTAAAAATAAACAAAATCTCTACCCATGGCTGCAACTGTTCTCCAAGCTTCATTTGTAATACCCCCTTTTTTTGAGAGACTTTAAGATAAAAGTTGTTGAGAACTGGAAAGCTTCCAGCACATTGAGGTTTAGTGGAATAGGAAACACAGAACTAGAATGGAGTAGAATGGTGACTGCACTTTTTGCTATGGTCGATTATCGTTCTTTGCTATGGTGATGAGTCAGAAGAGCTATAAAGTGTGTCACTTTATAGCCCTTTGCTTTACAGCTTGAGAACTGTTCAGCATTTGAAATGTTGCAAATGTTGCAGCACATATTGCAACATTTTGAGTGTTTTTGAAAGTGTGTGCCACCTTTCACTGTTTTGGGAGGGATCTCCTGTGGAATTTAGATGGGTTTTCTGGTCCACTCCTGTGTACTGTAATTTAAAGGCCACGCCAGTGATTTTACATGTTTAGCATAATATTAGCAAAATGTATACACTTCATGTTTCTTCTCTAATCTTTACCCAAAGCAAGCTGTGTTTTAGTATTCTATTTTTTTTTCCTGCCTTTTATCCAGCCACTGGTCTCAATTCATTCCACTACAAAATGAAAATGAACTTTCACAGTCTTCAGACTTTCTTCACACCAGTGTGAACTTGTGAGGACTTGAAATTGTGCGGGGTGAAATGGTCTCTCCACCAGAAAATAGAATCTGGGGAAGCGTTTGCTCTTTACAGCTAATTATCAGTTCTGTGGGTTATGAACAGGACGTTCTTAATTATTGAAGCAAAACATTATAAGGTGTCATTATAAGGTGTTTCAACCAAAAATTTACATTTGAAAGTGTGGGGATTTGATTAGATGTTGTGAAGTCTTTAGTACCCTGCATGATTTGGCAAATGGTTTGTTGTAAAAATTTGGGGTAAATTGTAGTGAATGAGCCAAACATTCAAATCACTGGGCTGGTCCTGCAAATGCAAGCTCTTCCTCCACTAGTAGTGTCTGTGTCATATCAGAAAACAAAATGCGCAGCCATGCACGACCCCGCCTGGTTAGGGTTTCTTTTGTTTACCAGTGGGCTGGCCAGCCACTCTATCACACATTAACCCTGGGGCCTGGCTAACGAGCTTTGGCCCGCACCGCTCTCCAGCCTCATTAAGGAAACACTAACCGCAGCGGGACAGAGCCTGCGACTGATAATACACTCTACCTACCTACTGCCATGCATGCAGCCAGCACATGGACTCACTCTTCCTCTCATTCAATTAAGACGCTGTGCGAAGGTTAAGGCGAGTGTCTGGGGAGGAGGTCAGGAGGAGATAAATAAGACAATTTTCAATCCTCGGTTCAATACCCATCAGGGGAAGTAGTGTGCAGCGAGGCAAAGGTCTTACAAGTGCCCGACGGGGCTTGTACTACATTGGCTCCCACTTGCATTGTTAATGCAACAGGATGCATGTTCCTCATGTTATAGTGTGGAGTTTAGACGCACTATGCACTGCAATGTTCTTAATTGAGTCCACGGTTCTCCAGCACCTTATGGGTAATGATAATAGCCTCCCCTTCTCTGCGAAACAACCAACACTGATTTACTTTTTCTCCCCACTACTAGTATCCTTATTTACAGAGCAATCACCATCTATTACAGGTTCTGTGGCCACTCTAGCTCAGAAGAAAGAGCTCAGTGCTGCCAATAGCTCCGGGGGTTCCTAGCAAACAACACTCCTGAGATAAGCTAAGCTATATTGACTACAGGAGACTGGTTATTCACTGAGTGCACTATGTTAATCTCTGGGACTTTTTCAGCGGAAGGGATCAAGCTAAGCAGCCTCCGAGATGTTAAAAATGAGCCTGGCTCTCCAAATGGCATATACTTCAGAGGTAATGTGTTTGGTAGTTAAGACTGCGACAGTGACTTATTCCCCCTCTCTCTTCAGCAGCCAGGGCGTCTTCCTGAGGAGGGGAGGCGCTGCAAATGGACCATCTGGACCGCCTGTTATAGCTCTTGAGGAATACGAGTGACCATCATTTTTTAGGCCGACGTTGTATTTCTATATGGGGAAGAAGGCAATTTGCTCATTAAGGTTGGCAAAGATGAAAAAAGATTGGGTTATAAACAGTGTCTTACAGACCTAATGGGCAGAATTACATTTAATGAACGTTTGGACTCTGAAAAGAGAAAATCCTCAAAGCTGGCACTGGGCAGCTCGTACGCTTAGAGATGAGCGGCAAGGAAGTGGTCTTGACAACTGTATCTTCCTGTGGAGAAAAATTGCAGTGATTTTAGAAGTCATTTAAAATTCTGACAGCCAAGTTGTGAAATATAGATCTGTGCAGGTATTTTGGAGCTCACTTTTTTCCCCCATACTCCTCTGAAGGGTTTTGGCATATGTGCAAAGGTATTTGGTTTCGCTCTGCCTGGCTCCAATTGTGTGCCATCTAATATTAGTATTTGTATTAATTATTTTAAATTAACTGTCAGAGTGCTTAATTAGCATTATTAATGTTGTGTGGCATAAGCACTGAGTGGTGGCTGAAAAATGAGAAAAATACCTCAGACCTAACTTCATAGTAAGTCGTCAAAAAGAGTTAATTACGCTAATTAATAAAACTTTGGCGGAGAGACTCATTTAATAAAGACTGAGAGAAGCACAAGGCTGAGACACCAGCTGAAATATCTTCATAGTCTGGAATGAGGGTTAGCCTCATCAGCATCTTGCCTTTGCCAATTTATTCATCTTTCGAGTGGGTCACTTACTTGGTTGGCAGTCGGACTCTGAACCTGCCAAGTCTTGGATGTGAGGGTCCACTAATAAGAAGCTGCGAGGTTAGAGGACAGATTGTCTGCTTATTATCTCAAAGCTTCTGCCAGTCTAGACTAAAGCCTCAGGTTGGGGCAAATGTATAGAGCATCACAGATGAAAACCACATCAAGAAAGTAAATTTCTCTCTCAGCGTAAAGCCAAAATATACAACTTTTCCCACATGAATTACCAATAAATAATTGAGGTATATCGCACATTATCAGTCTGTCTGAGTGTGATCCTTTGTGTTCACACCTGAATCCTCACCTTTGCCTGAAAATGGCTTTTCAAAGATGTTTGGGACGTGTGTGCTGAAGTGCAAGGTGGGAAATTAGCACCCACCACCTGCCAAAAATGGGTAGCTATTTGCAGTGGTGGGTATTTTTTTGTTTAGTCCAGCAGAGATAGTGAGAGTTATGTTATGTGGCGACACATGAAAAGGCCTGCTGAAGCTGCACAGACAGCAAACAGTGACAACAAAGCAGAAACACTTACAGGAAAAAAGAAGATTTAAAGACCTATTCCTGGCATTGATTAAAACCATGAAAACTAATCTCTCTTTAGCAAAATTACTTATTAAGATTTTTTTCCATGAAAAAAACTCTACTCATGCCTTAAAATGGCTTCAATGTAACTCTACTCCTTTGCCTTCATTTAGTATGCGTGGATCTATGAATATGCAAATAGTTCCCCCCTCTACTCAATTCTCAACCCACATGCCAACCCCTTCGATACTCGTCAAACACACAAACCTATGCTTGTTTTCTGTTTTGCTAGCTACACTATGCTACACAATAGCAAGTGGTAATATAGGAACATTTCAGCCATACATGTTCGGACCAGAAACTGAAGAGGACGAACAAATTCTACAGGGTCAGCTTCAAGTGGATGCAACAGAATGGTCATGTATTTTATGTATTGCTGTCTACAGCATTGGAAATGTAATAGTAATGGATAACATGAGCTTTTGACTACCTTATTAATCAGCTAATTACGTGTTGCTAATGTTTGATAACCCTTGGTCCTGACAAGTGCCTACCTTGTAAAGATAAACCCCAGATGCACCATGAGGAAGAAATGCTTTGAACACCGTAGAAAGTCTCTGGTGGAAGGGATCTAGTGTACTTGGTCAATTTTGCATTAGCTAGCCATGTAAGATTACTTTTTGCAAACAATGTTATATCACATAGTACGATTTGCTCAGGATTTGAAACATGCAAATAGTAAGTTGCTGAGGCTACGATTGGTTAATGATCTGTGATGTAACCAACACATTCTCATCCCCAGGTCATCAAATAACACAGATGCATTGGGCTTTCTTGCTTTCATCAGGTGTCAGTGCCACATGGTTAGGTTTAGGCAACAGAACCACTTGGTTAAGGTTAGGGAAGGGTTAGGTTTAGGCAACAAAATGGAAACTGGACACAGTCACACATGATAGATCTTGCTGGAAACAGGAATCAAATTCGGGTCTCATGCATGAAGGTCCTGTGGGATACATTCCTTCCATTCATCCTGACCACCTTCCTTTGCTGACTTTCTTGCTCTTTATACAATGTCACCATCCCCCACATCTCATACTGATGCCAAAAGCTGCCTTTGGCTTCTAATTGGAGCCTTTTGCATCGGTATCAGATGCTGGAGGTGCCTGTTGCGTCAGTATCAGACTTTGGCGTTGGTATCAGATGCAGAAGGGCGTGACAAAGCTGTGGTATTTGACGTCCTGGGAATGAGAATGGGTTGGATTCAACAGAACGGTAATCTTCTGTGGCCTGTGCTAATCCTGATTTCTGTGAGTGCAACCGAGAAGTCGCATTCTGACCACCATGAAGCAAAAACAATGCTCTACAGTAAGAAGAGCACATAGAATACACTACTATAGTGAGGATTTTCTAGCAAAATACATTAAAAGCAGAAAAAAACATGAATTTACGCAGAGAAGGTCTTTAATAAAAGATGGCGAGAGGGAAAGACAGGAACAGATCTGGAATGGCTGGGGCTCGAGACACAAAACATTACGATACTGAGTTTCTGCCTCAGATAAGAGACAGTCAATATCATTAGTCACTGAAACAAAAAAACTGAAAACTGAAACAATTATGTCACTAAAGGTACATAAAAAATACCTGTTTTGAATGTAAATTTAATTATCAAAAAAAATGTCCGGTAAAAAAAAAATCTGAGGGGCTGGTAAAATTTGGCCATCAATAAACCAAAAAATTATTTGCCACCATGATGAAATGCCATACACAACAGGCCAGTTTACAAAACACGGAGGGTGGTGACAGCCTCATACAATCAATTGCAAAATTAAAATTTCAGGGAAATATGAGTATTGTAAAAACCACAATATGAGAGTGAAAGAACATATCAGACAGAGAAATTGTGGCAGCGAGAGCGATGTACAATCAGTACAAAAAGAGTGAATAATTGGACATCAGTGATGTTACTTTATTTTGACTGAAGGATCACCGCATTTGCTGCTTCAGCTGCTGTGGTGGCTTGAGGGATCACGTTACCTCTGGCTAGACGCCGTGTCAAAGTATAGACAGCTCATCAAGATGAGTGACAAGTGCTGGCATGGGACCTTGACCAAGTGAAGGGGTAGAGGGCGAGATTAACAATACATTCCCTTTCTCAAAGCGTGTTACATCTTTAATAACCTTCCATCTTAACGGAGCATACCAGTGATTCTGCATGTTTAGTGTACTATCTGCAAAATGTAGATACTTCACTTTTATGCTAATCTTTTCTCAAAGCGAGTAGTCATATTCCAATATAATTTTTCCTCCCTTTCACCCAGCCATTGGTTTCCCTTGATTCCACTATAATATGAAAATGAACTTTCAGACATTTCAAACTTTCTTTAATCCCGTATTCCATCACTGCAATAAAGTCGTCCACATTAGTTTTCCTAAAAGCAGCAGCACTGATGTGTTTTGATGACTTGAAATTGGGCAGATTGAAACGCTCTTTCCGCCAGAACATAGTCCTTGTTGAAAAATTTATTTTGCATAGACAACTGTCAGTTCTGTGGTTTATAAGTATTGTTATTATTTTAAAATTGTGGTACATTCAAAATCACTAACATGGTTCGGCTCTTTTCATTGCCATTGATCTCCAAATGACCACAGAGCCTTACTTGCATGGTGTAGCAGGCAGATAACAGATCCTCCAAATCAGTGCTGACACGGCTGTGGCTTTCCATGTCATCCTCAGGTTCCTTACATTTGTCCTCCAAGTCCAAACATCCTGACTCCTCTGTATTTGCGGAGAGCCTGTGATTAAATATTCATGTTGAGTTGCATAACAGCCGGATCCCACAGTTGCACAGCAGGGCCATTTATCCGGCCACGGCTGATCAGCCACTGCTGAGACAAGAGCCAAAATGACATCCTCTGAGTGGGACCCCCAAAGGGGATGTTGGGCGGGGTGGGTTGGAGGGGGCATGGTGTGGCAAGATTACCAAAAAGGCAGTGTGATGGCTCCATGAGAATTCTATGGAAACTTTGGAGTCATTTTCAAGTTAAAGACATTATTGCCTGACAGAGCCTAAAAACAGAGGCAGAGAACAGAACATTAGAACAGAGCAAATAACAATACAGCAGGATTTTTTATTTCCATCCGCCTAGGTGGCCTGGCTTCTGAACCATCTTACTTTTTCCATTATGCTGCACCATCTCTACTTCAAGGGGTTCAATTTCTCTCAATTTCCAGTCCTTTCAGTGAGAGTCTCCGAGAGTCTCCCCTATTGAATTCCCTCCAAAAATGGCGTCTCCAGCCAGGCTGCTTGTCAGCTGTTTCTGTCTCACTGTGTCCATCAGTGGCTGTGAGATTCAGCCAGGCAACACAAGCTCTACTGGCTCATAGCACTTGTGTTATCGCACATGGGCATTTTACTCCTTCCCTTCAATTTATTCCAATTCAGATTTCATTTCAACAGTTCAAAAAAAATGAATGAGAAAAAAAAGAAAAAAAAAACAAGACAAAACTCTGCAATGTGGAGCCATTATTGTTCCGCTGGGAGAGCCAATCATGGCATAGCAAACAACGCTCTTTCATCTGCAGCTTAAGACTCAGCTGTGAGACTGGCTGTGTTTTCTGAGCCACAATGAAAGTCACTGCAGACCACAGGTACTGGCTGCCTGTCAGAAAATACTCACAGACACCATGCACAACATCGTCACATCCATAAACACATCACCTAGGTGTGTGCATGCATGATCGTGTGCTGTGTGTTTTTATTTTCGTACAAGGGCTGTGCCGGCAAGTTAGTAGATTAAGGATAGAATGCAATCAATTTAACTGTCACACACACAATGTGGTGTTATTGCACTTTGCCTCTGAATCAGATGGGAATAATAGGCTTACAAGCTCTAAGCCCATGTCCAAATAGATTTAGGTCTACACCCCTAGGGGCATGGGGATCGCTTAACAAACAGCTCCCCCACCCCCCAATTCGAGACTACTTAAGCTCTTTCTGACAAAAATATCCAAATGAATGAAGAACTTTTTACATGGAATCAGCTAACAATTTGGAAATGGTTTGATAACTCAACAGAGGAAGCACAAGAATAACACATGGAGAAGAAGAAGAATAGAGTCTCCAGTGTGATTTGTCTGCTTGGCAGGAAATCTGCTTTTTAAGACTGCATCCCTCCCATAAGGCCCCGTCTCCGGAGACTCAGCTGGTTCAAAGACTTGGAATATGTAATTAATATCCAGACAACACTCTCAGCACCCCAAACCATCTAACCGCTGGTTCACCTATTGTGAGAGCACTGCGTTTTCTGCTGGCTAAACATGGAACACAGAGAAGCTCACTTTGAACCTCACAGAATGAGATGCC
Organism: Myripristis jacobus; assembly: GCA_900302555.1. Classification (NCBI taxonomy): domain Eukaryota; kingdom Metazoa; phylum Chordata; class Actinopteri; order Holocentriformes; family Holocentridae; genus Myripristis; species Myripristis jacobus. The sequence goes on from OMLB01041607.1 coordinate 9,473, forward strand.
AATTTCTCACAATCACTCTCATAGCCTTACGCTCTTGTTATGCTGCTGTTGTTCAGTGTGGCTAAAATCATTTTTCTGGCATACTGTTTAGTGCACCAACATGATTAACTATGTAGACAACATTATGCAGGCACTGTGCTCTTTGCTGGTAGATTGTAAGAATGCCAGTACTTCAGTTTCATAGGGTTAGGGTTAACTAGGGACAGCCAGTTATGTTGCATAGTAATAATCTGTCACTACAGCTGCATCCATTTGAAAAATGTGGAAAATTCCAGTACCTAAGACTGCCGCACATTTAAAAATTATGCTTCAAGTTAGGTAAATTGTAATTCTAGATGTAACATGAACTGGCCCATGTGTGATGTTTCAAAATGGTTGCCACAGTACAGAGTTTTCTGGAAAATGATGAGAAATGAAATCTGATAATACCTCCGTGAGCCACAGCTAGTTTTTTAAAAAGGTACTGTCATGTACCAAGCACACGAATGCACCTGGATTTTGTACGTCTAACTTTACAAAACCATAAAGAGGAACTTCTGAACCATCCCTATTGTTTCTGAAAAATTTGCTGCAGTCATGTGATAAACCATATCATAGCCATAGCCATAAATGTAAAGTTACAGGTTGAAAAACAAACAAACAAACAAAACACAACATGATTTGTTTTTAGCTCAGTTCAAACAATATATTTTTTGGCTTTGACATTCTCTAAAGCAAAAAAAAACAACAACAACAACAACAAAAAAACAGTCAAAATGTAAGACAAATGTGCAATAAAAAACAATATTTTGTATCCTCCCATGAATCCAATTTGGACAAAAATTTAGCATGTCCTCTGCAGAGAAAAGACACTGATGGACTTTATGGACATTGCACTCCATTTGCATACACCATTTTGGAGTTCATTTCCTTTTTTTGGATTGTTTGATTGGACATGGATTCACATGGCAGCTGCTGAATGAAGACATCAAAGGTTGAAGACATCAAAGTTATTTCATGTTCATGACACAGGCTTTTACTGCTGTAGCTCGCTGGCCTGTTGGCTGCTTGCATTGTAGACGGTTGTTCTGTTATTATATTTTAATTAGTATTTCTTTATGTGTTCAAGTCATTGTTTTATTTGTTAGCCATGGCCCTTTAAGAGAGACAGGAAGTGGGTCACAGGATTTTGTCTGTTGTCACAAGTTAATCAAGAAGTGGAGACACATGTCAGTACAGCAGCTAGTCCGGTCGCATGTTTCTGTCCGAAGAGGTCTGCTTACATCTCATGCCTTATGGAGCGTTGTCGGTATGCAATCTTATCATATGTCCTTTCATTTAATTATAGTGCATCATTTGTTGTTTTAAGAGTTGTTTGTGAATTTGAGGACAATATTATTTCTGTGAATGTTTTGTATGTAAAATGTAATTCACAGATGCTATGTTTAAAAGTAAATAGTATGAGTGACAACACATTTAAAACTTAATAGATTACTTTGTTAATAGATGTAAGCAATAAATGAGCAATAAATAGGCAATTCATATGTAAGCATGAGTGAGTTAAAAGTTATAAAAGGAGTAATTTGATTTCTGATAAAAGTATGTTACAGTGTATTACCAAGGTTTAAACATATGTATACTGTATGAGAAGTACATCTTCCAAGCATTGTTTCTTTTTTGTCTATTCTCAGTTTCACCCTTTTCTAGTCAGTAAACCTGTGGACAAACTGATCACTGTCTCCAGAGTTTTGATGAACGAAAGGTGTTTATCTTACTGCCGAGTTATATTCTGAACATATAATGAGGGCAGCATAACGGTGTTATATGGCAGTTTACAACCATGGCAGACCTCTAAACGTCCTCTAAATAGCCACCGAGTGCTGCAATATCCTGAAACAAGTGGAGAGGAGGTATCATTAATGTCACTACGCAGACGATATCAAACTGTCTGTCATCGTCTGAATTCCCCATGTAACACCGCCTGTGTGTCCTCGGTCACTGCATTGTGTGTCCACTTGTTTGTTGTAGCCTATTCATGTGTGGCCAGTTCCTTAGCACAGTTTGTCTTGTGCACATGCAGGTTGTTATCATATGTGGGGGTTAATCATGCATGGCTTGACAGTGTATATGGCTGTATAGGCACCCCACAGCATGGAGGCCATGACACCCAGTAAAGAGTGGCATAAATCAGATTTTTTACCTTAATTGTGACGGATCTGATTTTTGTATGCCAGTGTGACCAGCAAATCACATTGAATTTGACATTTTCAATTCTGATTTGGGCTACTTTCATATGTGATCCTAAATCAGATACAGATCTGATTCCTGCTGATGTGATGGCTGTGTGAACATTCAGATCAGTTGGTTTTTTGTTTTTTTTTTCCCCACTGAGCATGCTCACTGTCAGTGCGTCATTATTCATTGTCAGCAGTCATGGAGAAATATGGAGGATAGCAGCTACAACAACAGGGAAACACTGAGGTTGCAAATTTAATAGATATATGTGAAGAAGCTTCAACTCAAGCCCTTCTCTGCCTCCTTGCCCTCAGCCTCAACAGCTGATTTACTGCCACCACACCACCATTACGGCAGCAAACTATACAAGAAAAGAATGCCTGCACAACTGTTTCATTAATTGTGATGATGGACTGTCGTGCCAGTGACATTTTGTTGTTCAGCAGTATGCTCACTGTAAATGTCTGCATGCTGGGTCATGGCAGAGAGCTGTCCACCCTGATGTCAGATGTGGTCACATACAAAGATGGATGTAAGCAAGGCAAAAAGATCAAATCTTTCAGCTGCTGTGTGAACGTGACCTGAATGTCAAACTTGTTGCCTTCCTGACTGATTCATCCTTAATCTTACTGAGGTTTGTGCAGGTTATTGGTAAAATCCATGAAGCTGACCATGGTTGTGACATATAATTTGGTCTATTTCTATTTGTAATTGTGCATTCTTCTTTCAGTTCTGCCCATCTGTCCCTGCAGTTTGGTCTTGGATATATCTTGTATCTCTATATAGCCCATAAGCTGTGTGAGGACCCACTACAGGCCTACGTCCCTTCTGCAATAAGCCATCAGCTCCACACCTGCATGCGCGTATGTCTCATGAGAAGATATAGGCATAACAGTTATGTGTGTACAAACTAAAACGTTTAATCCCTCATAATGCTGCTGATGCATCACAGAAACAAAAAGGAAGAATAAACCCTCTTGAAATTACCTTTAAACTAAATTGTTGTCTACTAACTAAATGCACAAAAAGAGTGGCGCTGTATGTCATTTTTGGCGCATATGTGTATGTATCATATCATTAACAAATATCTTAAATAGTCTATTCTTTTTCAAAAAGCTATAAATATAAAGGGCTCTAGTTTCCCGGCGCAGCGCAGGGGGCGCAGTGAGGCGCACCCCGCGCAGAGCTAGTTTGGACCAGCGCAGCGCGCACAGAGGTGCGCCAAGATGGGAGTGGCGGCATAGCAGGGGGAGGTGTCGACAGATTCAGCTTGGCGCAGTGACAGTTTCGTGCCAAAAGGCTTCGCCGGTGCGCCCAAAGAGCAGGGCTAGTTTCGACCAGCGCAACGCGAGAGGCAACTTTCCCAG
>OMLB01041617.1:1637-12808 GCA_900302555.1 Myripristis jacobus
ATAACAAAGTTGATCAGTCCAAGTATGCAAACTTATTGGCTCACAAGCAAACACTATAGTCAGCGCTTCAAATAATTACACTTGAATTTCACATCACAAAGTTACTTTTACTTTTACTTTTTTAAATTATGAAGTTAAACCAGATGAAGGAGCACCTTTTTATGATTAATTCAAACATGCATTTCCTAAAATGTTTTCTCTTTACAATGAAAAATCTATATTACTTTTGCTCTGGCTCTGCACATCTGCCTGATTGTTACAATCCATTCTGTGGGCTCAGCACATCAAAGCACATGATAATGGACATGTCAGTCGAATTTCTTGCTACAGAGGCAGCCACTTTCAACTGCTTCACATTTGTCCCAGTGAACACTTCCCCCTCCCACACCTGACTCTTTGTCAACTGTAGGTCAATGACTTGCTCACCTAGGATGCTCACCCGCTGAGCCCCAGGGACTTTTACCCTGAAACAGACCCAGGACATGGGATCTAGGAGGCCTGAACGTGGCTCAAACAACACACAACCTTTCTGCCATGCAGTGTAAGTGCAAGGGAATGGAGGAAGGGAAGGTTGGGATGTGCTCTTCAGTACAAAGTCACACATGGGACTAAAGTCTTGTAGATTGGGGAATTTGGCAAAAAGCCGTAGCATATAAACTCCTGCCTCAGGAAGGCCCACGCTGAGAACAACTCTGTTACCATTGTAGGTGAGGAGAACATGCCTGGACAGGGAATACCCTGGTGTCTTACGTTGCTCCTTGAACAGCACTGCATGGATCTCCAGGTCTTTCTGGTTTTGGAAAGTGATGTTACATGTGCCTTGATGTGCGCTCACAATGGCCCCACTGTGATTGAATTTACACAAACCAGCATCCAGGGTACGAGTTCCAGGTCCACAGGCTGGACTAAGGGACAAAGGGAAGAGATCATTCAAATTTATCATGCCACCTGTGCAATGCAAAAGAAAGTTGCCAACATTCTGATAACCATCTTGAGGGTTTTCATACTCCCTTACAAACACAGACAACCGATAATACCCCACATATGGGCAAATCACATGGCAAATGAGGTGGTCAGGTTGAATCTGTGTTGCTAGACATCTCTTGGCAATTGATTGTTCAAGGGCCTTGTGGCTCAGCTCACAGATCATCATGAGTGGCCTAGAAGTCTGAAGATCCAGCTGAAAAGACCCATTTTCAAATATGACAGGCTCAGACCCATGGCTGCATGTCTTCACACCCAGGCACTCAGCATTTCTCTGCAGGCCCCAAGACAGGAATGGGTTTTGAGGAAGTTCTTCAATAGGTTTTGGCTCAGGACATTCCAACAAAAAGGAGCAAACCCAACTAAAAGTCCCTGATGTGTTCCCAGGACGTGCAAAGACCATGATGTCATAAGTGCCACTTGTGGGAGGCAGCAGTCGCAACCTCATCGTGTCTTGGGTCATCGTAAGAATACCAGAGGAAGAACTGATCTCTGTGGATTGATTGGTGTTTCTTTGAGAGATCTGGTAGGTGAAGTCCACAGATTTAGAGAACTTCATGGACACTGAGGCCTCACCTTTTTCTGGGAAAATGCAATTGTCATTGTTAATGAGCAGTTGGCAAACATTATTTGTTCACTGTGATACATATGCAGGACATATCAATACGTTTTTATGAGGATCCCTGAAATTTACCTGTTACTAGAAGAAAGTGTTTGGGGTGGAGAAGATTAAGACCCAAGCTGAAGAACTCTGATGTCTTGAAAACCCTCCTCTCAAACTCCTCCAGTGGAACAGGGCTGTCCAGTAGCTGCCACTCTGGATCATCTGGACAGTGAGAATTGATGAACTCCTCCGGGTTGGTCAGGAAGTAAAAATCGTCATACCTGCATGTAAATTCTGTACTATTAGTGGTGGCATGAGCACAAGTTATCTTCACCTTTTTATGAATTAGGCAGACCAACTGAATTGCATTGATAAATATGATTTGTGCTGGTGTTAAGTTTAACAAAAATTTCCACCAATTTAAAGTATACTTTAGCTTTGGAATGCATATATATTAAACTTTATCTACAGTACACTGTGTATCAATTATAGTCCAAATATAATATGACCATCCCATGACCGTCTAAAATGTGAACTGAATGAACCTCAAATCATAAGCATGTGTCTGCCTCCAGTCATTGTTAGTGTGCTATGATAACCAGGGTTCAAAATATGGAAACAGTTTGTCCATGAATAACTCTGTGTTTATTTTGGAATAGTCAGACACAGCTTTGCTATTTTTAGCAACCATATTAGTTGTGTTGGCACCTTGACAATGCATAGTATTGTACTGTCTTGATTTACCCTGACCTCACCTCTTGATAAAGGTTTTGTTGTCCAAGTCTACTCTCCCAGCTCCCCAGCAGGCATCCAGAAGGTACCAGTGGCCTCTTAAATGCACAGCATTCCACATGTGGGAGGATTTGGTGTTTTGGTAGCTCTGACCTTGTTTGTAACCTATGCCTTTGCCATGGCCTGACACTTCTTTGCACTCAATGCCTGCTTCCCTACAAGGCAAAGTGGGTGTTACTTGACAACAGACACTGACTTTAATGTAGGATCTCTTTATAACCAGACTCAGAGCAGACATCACAACAGTAAAAAGAATGGTGTAATCTCTGCAATACTATTTTCATTGCAAGACAAAATTCACTTACTGGCACATCTGAAGGCAGACACTGGAGTATCCACTGCATACACCCCTGCCTGACTCAATAACATCCTCTGGAGAACACAGCTTGTCGGTAAAGCCCAGGTAGCCACTTATATCATATTCTGCAGAACACAGAACCAGCATGTGTTAATTAGGAATGTCATGTGAAAATTATTCTGCTCAGCATCATTTCAGACAATATACATGGCACTGAGATTCAACCAAAAACCTTGACAGACACAAGTCACACTGTAGTGGTGCACTCCAATTGAACTATACTGACTTAATCCTAAAGTATGACTCGGGGAATTCTGCTGCTAAGTGGGTAGATAATGAGGTGTTTGTTATGATATGACAGGCTGAGCCAAATGAGCTCAAATCATTTAGAATTACATAGACAAATTAATTGAATATTTGTCTTAATGAATTTCTTGCCTGCTATCATTAACCAATTGGCTGCCATTCAATCATAAATGATTCTCAGCGGCCGAACACTATTTGAAATTGGCAGGGAAAGCCCTTCCAACAGAATGCAGCTGTGTAGGGATGGAAAGTTTGTGATGTATGTCTAGTAAGTTAAAAACTGAATGTCATGTCATGTCATGTCATGTCATGTCATACCAACTAATGTTCTGTCATGTTACGCTACATTACATTATGTTATGAGGAATATACTGCACTGTTTCAGACAAAGCTGAAGAGAACTGTGCCAGTATGTTCTCAATTTATGGATGCAAGCACCTCAGGTTTTGTTCCACAATGCAACATGAGTTCAGTGAAATAAGAAAATAAATTGAAGGACTTGAAATGAAGGATGTTTTCTGAGAAGTGGGATTTACCAATGTAGTGGCAAAGCCAGGTCCAAATAGCTCTGAGTTTCTCCAGCTCACTTTGGGCTCCCTCTGTAATGGTCTGGATAATGGTTTGAACTGAGAAGACCCTCTTGCCATGAAGCTGCAACATCCAGCCGGAAAATTCATATAACAATGATTTTTGATGTCAAAGCACACCACAAATATAAATTGCTTTAGTTGCACACATGTACACTCCAATAACCCCATGTAAACCCAGAGGAACTTCTGTGGCTGCCCTCATATCTGTGTTGTGTTCTGGTGGTTGTAGTGGATAATGATGATGGAGAACCCAAGTCTCTCTTTGGACACATGAACATTTATTCTCTCTCTGAAGATAAATAAAAGAAAACAGCCTTCACATTTAATGTGCACAGCCACATAAACTTGAGCTCCTCTTACCAGGGGTTGTCAAACATAGGTCAATTTTATAGTGGGTCCAGGAGAGGAGGGAGAGACTGTTCAAACTGTAGTTTTCTGTTTTTTTCACAGGAAATAACACTGAGATATTACTGCCATCTTTACATATGCACATTTGTTCTTACCTCCTTTCCAGATTTGATTACATGGGCGTCAATTTTGGCAAAAACATCTTCACTGGCATAGAGCTCCTCCTTCAGTTTCCTTTTCATGGTGCTTCCATCCACCATTGGAGTTTCCATCAGATTAGGCCTCAGCTTCATCATGTCTCTGTCTTCCTCTTCATCCCTGCTCTTCCTCACTGTACAGAGGTTACAACTCGAAATCTTAGCTGACAGCTGGTGCTTTGCCAGAGGCTTCTTGCACCCCTTATCCATATTGGCCCATTTCTGAAACAGCAAACTCTGGGTTTGGACCATGTTGATGCCAGTTGTCATGGAGGTTATGTTAGGATAGCTTTTTATGATGTTGTTGGTCTTCTTTGAGGAGCTCTTGTAAACATCTTGGAGAAGTTTACACTGGTGCTGGATGGCAGATGAGCTCTCTTTATGGCTTTGCAGTGTTTTTACTGACTTTTGGGGGGTATCTGTTGCTGTCCTATTCTCAGATAGTACTTTTTGACCTGACGTATCCTGTGTGTTCTCCAGGAAAGAATCTTTGGTCATTTTAGTATTGTTGCTATTGTTGCTATTGTATTGTAAGTGATTTTGATTATTCATATTAGAGACTGAGCCATGAACAAAATGAGAGCCATGTGATAACTTGGAGTGAAAGACCTCTACAGATGTCAATTGAAGAAGGTTGCCCATATTCCTTGGTTACTCAGCTCAAGCAACCAGTGAAGAGATTTTAGGTGTAGATAATTCTGCTGCCACTAAATGCAGTCTTTGTCTCTGCTCATTGAGGTGAGAAGAGGAAAAAAGGGAAAGTGAAAAGAAGAGAAGAGGAAAAAAAAGAAAGTGAGAATCAGGTCAAAGTGATAATTGGAACACATTTGCGTCTGAAATAGTTTATTACACAGAAAATCCTTAGGCAGGAATGCATGTGATGTTTGTCTGCAGCAAGTGACACAATTGGTGATAGATTACACTTTGAGGTTGATGATTGCTGTAAATTCTTTGGGTAATGCCAGTGGAGAGCATATCTGCCATATGTCATCTTCTCATGTGAATTTTTATGCAATATACTGATAGAGATTATTAGATGATGGTATATCACTTTATCAAAACGGGAGGTCATGCTAAGTGTAAAAGGTGAGCAAATTAGATATTTTTTTACATGTGCTTGTGCACATGTTAAAGGTAAAAATAAAGATGAACTTTCACCAGAAAGCATAGATTTTAGCATATTTAGTAATTACAATTAATGAGTCTTATAAATGTCACAATATCCTACATTTTGAGTTCTTGGATCATGTTTTTTTACCTTGTGCAATTTCTTGTTTCACAATTAATCAAATAATCAGAAAATACATAAGCAGGTTTAACTGTTGCATTTATTAATGTATGGGTAAAATCTCATTCTTACCTTCAAATGATGTATGGTTAATTGCTCAGTACCTGCAGTGCTGGTCTGATTATCTGTGTCTCACACCATATAAATTCTCTCCATCTCCAGTGGTCAGGTCTTACCTCCTGGCCTCAGCAGTCCATTTTATAGCCCCTCTACACTGGGCTGGGATGTGTAGGCTTCTCACAGCCAGGGGATGACAGACCTAAAAATAATACAAAGCAGCTGATAGAAGCCAATGGTGCAACTTTCCAAGGAGAACCAGAGCGGGAAGAGGGGCTGCCTTTGGGAAACTGGGAGAGGGTGTTAGATTTTGGAGAGGTTAGAATCACCTTGGGTTCATTGGGAACATTTTGATTATATAATTCAACACTAGAGGGTGACCAGATTGACAGACTGAGGTTGATAAACATATGCAAGAGCATTCTCTGCTTCTTGAACAACTTGTGCAACACATAACCCTACAGTATCTAACTAATGCATGTGCATATCAGAGCTCAACTTTACATGCTGTCTTTACTGCATTGCAAAAATGGCTGCATCACACAGTCAAACAATGGTCTAGGCAGCAATCAGGGATCTTTAAGCACTTATTTAGAGATGCTTGGAATGAAATGTGTGACAATCGCTGGAATTGACACTGTCGTTACAGGTGAAAACATTTTGGTCACTTCAACAAAAGAGACAAAACCATGTGGGGTTGCAGTTTAGCATAACAGTAAGGTGGCCACTTGCTGAGAGGACAATTTACATTAGAGTATCAAATTTACATTAGAGTACCAAAGGTTCCCAGCAAGAGTTAAAAAGTAGTTTCCTCACACCTTCATCTCCAGTCTCTTTATCCTTTCCTTCCCCTGGCTTTCCTATTACCTCTTGCGCTCAAAGTCAGCGGCTCTCTGATTGGTGGGGAAGACATTAAGGTGTTATTCATTGGTAGTGACCCAATCCCCTCTACCTGTGGGCCTGTTTGCAAGATCACTCATGCTGCAACTCAGATACAGCCTCAGGAATCACTTCGCCCCACCTTCTCAGCTCTGTACAGGGTTTCTCTGTTCTGCTCACTGTCCAGACTTCCTACTCTGCTGATTAAACAAAGAAACACACAGTTTGATGAAGACAAAGAAGGAAGCCCAGGAGATGTCAGGAGTCACGGTGAATCATTTTGCTGAAGGTAAGAGTTATGAAACTATATCAAATACAGACCTGGGTCAAATAGTATTTGCACATAGTCTTAATTGTTTGTTCTTTTGGGTGGTGGGAGCACCACATGGGTCGGATTGACTATAACAGGGCAACTTAGTTAGCGCATTGCAATTTGTCTGTAAGTGAAAGTGACTTTAAACTGTACTGTCACTGTCATTTTTCATAACATAACATATGGGCCACGAGTGACAAAACCTACACTATCTGGTGCTCAAATCAAGTTACAATAATCAATTTTTCATACTTTTTTATTTGCTAATATTTAACCCAAGTCTGATTGGGTCTGATTAAAAAAAAAAAAAAAGGAGGAAAGGAGAAATCCTGGCAATCAGTGTAGTTCTTTTTCTTTTTTTGATCCATTGCCATTCTACTTTATGTAATATGATGCACCTTGTAAAGTATTGGTTGTCTGAGTGATAACCTTCACTGACAAAGGTCAGAGTGTTTATGTGATAGGCAGCAGGTCAGCTTTGTCAACTGGTGTGAATGGAATTTATGCATCCGGGCTGCAGCCAGGTCAGCAAGGAAAAAAGCTTGCTCAAGACACAAGGTTTTAATATTAGAATTTTTTCTTTCAATTTTCAATGCACTACAATATAGTGGACTGAAATATACTGGCATATCTATGAAAAAAAAAAAAACCATAGAAGTGAAACATATGTACCCTGGGGAATGTACTTTGGTTATCGTAAAAGTGAGCAAGGTTAAGACAAATCAGCTCTAAACAATTCACCTTGGTTGATTCTAGTAACAATATTGTCATAGATTTTTCATATTTGTAGCTTTATAAAAAATGTTTCATTTTCCATTTTGATAGATTCAATGCCATTAGACCTTAATTTGTCTTGGGTCTTCAATATAAGTTATAATCATACAGTCACACATTTAATGGTTGACAGCAAATAACTTCACTGTAAGCTTTGCTGTGCACCCTGTTACACATTTATAGCTCTCAGTCAGTAAAATATTTCAACAGCTGCTTTCAGAAGCTTTGACATATCCATAATGGAATAACAACTTATTGCCAGTGCTGAAGAAACGGTTTGGTCGCTGGTCTTTCGCTGGATGTTTTTAATCACATATTTTCCATCAGCAAGGATGAAGTTTGATTTTGCTTTTATAACCGGCACTGTAGACGACATACATTACATATACACCCCCAGCCCCCCTCACCCATCACCACCCTTTGGTGTTCTTGGAATTAGATTAATGTTTCACAATCGGCAAAGAGAGACACACTGTGTTCTTGCAATGAACCATTAGTTCATCATCTGGTAAATCACTTCTCCTGGGCTTTTCTGGCTTCTGTGTCTGAATTTGCAAAGTTGGAGTCATTGTTTAACCAACCGTGATATCCATGATTAAATACTGTGGTGTATATCAGTGTGCACAGGGGACTTGCAGTAACGACAGCCCACGATGTTATGGTTAGGTTATCTGAGGGTAATGTGCACCCATTTCAGATATGAGCCAGACAAGCCTTTTAATTGGAGTCATGAGTGGTGAATTAGCTTTGTAAGCTCACAGAGTATCAGTTACAACACCCGGAGTGTCAGTGGTGTTTGAGTCCAGCAGGGGGTGCTCACTTAAAATTAATATTGTTTGTGACAGAGCGTGGGGTTCTTTAATCTCATGGAGTTGTCTGCTCAATTAAAAAAGAACAAACAATTAAACAAACAAAATATAAAGGCTCTGATCTGGTGTGTAATAATTTCAGAGGAAATATTTGGAGTAAGCAATCACGTTCATGACTTTAGGTCCTGTTTGCATCAGCCTTCACACAATTGCAATTATCCAATAGAAAAAAAATAAATAAATAAACAGAGGAGAGTATTATTATCCATGACAAACCAGGTTAGAAAGGTATACTGGAGAGTGAGGAAAGCTCCAATTGCTTTCAATTTCACTGTCGAGTTTAAATTGGGCTTTTCACCTAGAAGTGACAAGAGTCCATACAGTTGAGATTTTTGAAGTATGTGACCTTTAAAGTGAAAATACAAGCTTGGAAATAGTGTTTTTTGAATCATTTATTTCTTGGCAAAGTCAGATAGATTTCAGCCAATTATATCCTGCTTTTGAGCTGCAGTCTGTCAGTTCTCTCTTTCAGTCTGTGCTGCCATCTCATGGCAAATATGGGAACAGTCGCACAAACATGTCTTTGTCCTTCATGGCTTTTGCCTTAGGCCAAGTATAGTGATTGGTAAGAATGCTGCCAGCTCACCCAAGGTCCCGCTTCTCTTCTCCCCCATAATCAAGATGTAAGAACTTTTCCTATCTGGAGACTTGTTTTATTTTGTTTGCATCCATCCACCCATCAAAACACAGGCTGCTCTGTATGAAATTAAAATTTACTGAGCGCCTGGGGTGTGCTGTGGAGCTGCCTTTGATGTCAATTGAAATGAGCCAGTAAACTTTTACAGGGCTTGTAACAAAAAATAACAAGCAGGTACATTGTGAGTAATTACATCATACTATAAAGATTCAATGGACACATTCCACGGGGAGAAAAACCCCAGCTTCATACAAGGACTAAAGGTTGTTTTTTGTGTTGTGAATGCATGAGGTGCAAACAATTTCCCTGCAGAAAGCCACTTATTATTTACTTCTTGCGAGGGTCATTTTCCTCTAGTATTTTGCTTTCCATGTTAATATTTCATCTTTTCTACGGCACAGATACGAATAGCATGACAATCCCTTCTACATGTATGTCAACCAAAGGAAATAAGTGAGGTTTTCTCCACAGCCAAATTCATTTAAACACATCACAGTCTGTGTGGACAAGTATATCATTACAGATATTACAGGTCAGCGTTAAAAATATTTTTTGGAGAAGTCCCCCAATCTGCTTGTATCGCCATTAAATGTATGACACCATACTATATTGAAAAAAATCCACTTTTTTTTATATAATACTGTATTTGGATAGTAAATGCACACCTTTCAACAAAAAGAGGGAATCATAACCTGTGTTGTGATGCTGATGCCACTATTCTCAGATTTTCCATTACCACCGCAAGCCATGATGATAGGTGCAGTATAATAATATTTAAAACTTTTCACTGTGCTACACAGTGAGCTTATAAAGTCTTACAGCCGGGGGCAGTGTGGCATTTTTCAGTTTTAGCTCTAGCCTTGAAACAGGCTCTTTCAAACACTTTCCCAGCTCTGCTTGAGCCTCTTACTGCAGCCACTGAAAGCAACTCCACAAAACTCCTGACACAGTCTGGCAGCAGGAGTGCAGAGCGCTACAGTCCTCACACGGTTTGTCATGTTTGGCTGAGTCAGGAAGTGCACCTATTATGAAGGTTTCCACACAGATTACTTCATATCTGTGTCGCCAACATAACCGAAGTTTGAGAAGAAAGCTGAATTCCTTAAAAGGCTGAAATATATACATGTGTATCAGTAGAGGAAGAGGTGAAAGAGTGAATGTGCCAAACCCTCGAGGGCCCACTGAGGGCTGCACGTTATCTTGAAAATGTTTGAACTTATATTTGATCATTTGGCTGTAATTTGTGAATTTCATAATCTCCTGTTATACTTGTTGTTAGCAATTGTAGAAGTAGAAGTGTTTAAATGCTATAAATAGTGTAAGTTCAAGTTCAAGCTCAAGTTTATTTAAAGCCCAGTATCACTGTTTACAGACCCAAAGGGCTTTAATCCTCATCCTTCGCTCTGTGTACTTTGGGTAAAGGTAATTGTTCCCCATTCATAAAACTAAATTAAGAGGATTGAATTTTTGCCATTTGCTTTACTTTAGTAAGTAAAAATGCACAGTACAGCAACAGTATTGACACATTAATCTCATTTGGTCTAGTTTTCCAGTTCATGTTTTATTTTATTTTATTGTATTGTATTTTATTGCTAGGTAAGTTGATAAGTTCATCATTTTAAAGATTTAACATACTGAAAACTGACTTAACATGAACTCACATTTCATTACCTTGCAAATTTCTTTGAATCAAAGAAACAAGCCCCTTGACTTGTCTTTCATCTCTGCAGATGCAGAGAAAATAAGACATTTGCTTTGTAACAAAGCACAGTAACTAAAGTAAGGTCCAACTGCACTTGTGCAACTAGTGGCCAAAAACTTTATTGTTTACCTCTACAGTATGTAAAGCTTGAGTAAACTTATTTTTATTATTATTTTTGCTGTAAGATTAGAGAAAAGAACTAAGGAGCATTTGGGGGAAATACAGACAGGAATTTGGGTTTCTCTCTCTCTCTCCCGCTCTCTCTCTCTCTCTCTCTCTCTCTCTCTCTCTCTCTCTCTCTCTCTCTCTCTCTCTCTCTCTCTCTCTCTCTCTCTCTCTCTCTCTCTCTCTATATATATATATATATATATATGGGTGCTACCCAACAAATGCTAAACACCTCTGGGAACTCCTTCAAGACTGTTGGAAAACCATTTCAGGTGACTACCTCTTGAAGCTCATGGAGAGAATGCCAAGAGTGTGCAAAGCAGTAATCAGAGCAAAGGGTGGCTATTTTTAAGAAACTAGAATAT
>OMLB01041622.1:2956-37781 GCA_900302555.1 Myripristis jacobus
ATGTAAAAAAAAAAAAAAAAAAAAAAAAAAAAAAAATCCTGATATATATAAAATTTTAAATTACAAGAAAATTACCACCAAATTACCTCAACCTCAACCTTGATGTTAGTTTTAGTTTAGTTTATTTCACAGTCATCATCACAGTATCAATAGAATAGTACATCAGCAATATCATACATCCAAGAGAAAAAAAAAAACAGTTGCACTGTTATGGTGATCAAAAGGATTAGGCTGAAGCTTAAAGCTTATAGATGCCTATCCTTCGTACGTACCCTTAGTTGGGTACGTACAAAAAAGAAAAGAAAAGAAAAGAAAAGAAAAAGGCACATAGAAAATACAATGAGCTTGACAATAAAGGATCTGCCTAGATTCCTTTTTAATGTACACCATTTTGCACACTTATTTTTTATTAATTTCCATGTCTGCCATCTCCTCCATCATCACAAATGTCACCACCTTACTTATTTTATTCATTAATCTATATTATGTTGTATTTAGCCAGAATATTATATTTGAGACGTTTTTTAAATTGTATGATATTAATACTATGTTTAACCTCCTCAGTCAAGCCATTCCATAACTTTACTCCGCAGACTGAGATACACATGCTCTTATGAGTGGTAATGGCGCTGCATTGTTTTAAATTAAGATCCCATCTCAAGTCATAACCCCCCTCCCTATCCCTGAACATTTGTAGAATGCTCCTAGGAAGCAATTTATTCCTTACCTTGAACATAAATAGAGCTGTTCTATACTTGGTTAAATCTAAGAACTTCATTATAGACGACTTTAAGAACAGTTAATTTGTATGATCATAAAAGCCGACCTTATGTACTATACGTATTGCTCTTTTTTGTATTATTGATAATGGCTGAAGGTTACTTCATAGGTATTCTCCCACACCTCTACACAATAGGTCTGATATGGTAATATTAGAGTATTATATAGAATTAGCAATGATTTGTAATTTAGAACATCACGTGTTTTTCCCATGACACCAACACTCCTTGCCACTTTAGTCCGGACATGCTTTATATGAGGTTTCCAACTGAATTTATGGTCTATTATCACTCCCAAGAAGACGTTCTCATATACTCTTTCTAGTTTTACGTTTTCAATCTTTAGCTCCACCAGTGTGTTTAATTTTTTATTCCCAAAGATCATAAATTTAGTGAGCAGCATTATATTTTTTGTTTCGAAAAACAGTAGTACTTATTTACAAAGAGATAAGGAAGCACTGCATGGCTCTAGTGGCTCTTAAGACAGCTGCTTTTTAGTGGTAAAAGTCCATTTAGAAACAAAATCCTGAAAGTCTTGCTTGATATTAATCTTTAGGTGATGCAGACAACCATGGGAAAAACTAAGGCACTCTGTCTTTGAATGAAGCAAAATAATTTATTCTTTGAGTAAGACAACTAAGCAGACCGACGCACATCGACTCAGTCTTCTTCAGGGTCTGACAAACACTTAATTAACTGGAATTATACAGCAGCTGTGGGAGCACACGACTTAATCAGCCAATCAGCCCATCTAGAGATTGATCCAAATTGTGATAACAGCAAAAATTATTGTGCTAAATGGTCAAATGATATTATGTTCAAATTATTATTTCTTTACCTTTGACTCAGATTGCACTGATTTTTCTGTACAAACATGCAACCCTGATTTCACAGTTAAAGGCAATTCCCTCACCATCAGTCCATCAATCAGTTGACTGATGAATCAATGATTTGATTGATTGATATGAACAGTTAAAGAAAATCCATCCATTAGCTAATACTACCTTGGTTAGGGGTTTTACTCCTATAAGGTCAACCTATACAAAAAATGATAGTGTAAGGTGCTTTGGATAAAAGTATCCACCAAGTGGCACGTCTGTGGTACCTGCAGGTCAGGAGGCAGTGCCAGGAGGGATCGGTGCAGCTCACACTGGTAGATGCCCGTGCTGTGCCATACACATTCCATCCACAGGCCCTTCATGTAGGCAGTGGCTGTAATGATGTTGGAGCCCACGTGGGCCATACTGCGCCAGTGAGGGAGCACTGTTGCAACTACAGTACCCAGAAACCCCAGCAGCCCCAAGAAGAAGCCGAGGAGCTGAACAGCCATGCTGGCCATGATTGGCTCACTTTATTTTGGGGGACGGCCGCACAACGCGCAGGGTACAAGGTCACACGGTGCTATCCAAACTAGTGCGGCTTGAAATCTCTGCAGTGAAGAACTGAATTTAAAACATCTTTCAAAAGTGCACCAATCTGGCTCGTCAAGCAGAAGCACAGTTACATTTTGGATCCAGGATTAACACGCAATCCAAAATTATTGACACATTAAAAGTACATTATGAAGTACAACCACAAACAGCTGCCTGAAAAAGAAGCAAAACAGAACTATAATCCCCCAGGTTGGAGAACAGACTGGAGTCTTCCTCTTATCTCCATGATCCCCAGCAGCACAGTAAATTCCATTGAGCTTGTAGCCAGTCACCGAGCCTGAGCCATCCTTTAAGGGTCTCTGGAGTGTCAGCGGCAATAGCTGTGGAAGCTTTCAGTTCCCTGGCTCCAGTCTCTGGTGAGCGGCGGCTGACTGCATCTGTAACTAATGAGAGTTGCGTTCAGCTTCACCTGTTTAATGTTCTCCTCTGGAGGGCAAACCGCAGCAGTCTTTTCGTTAAGTGCCTTGCCGCCCCTCAGGATAGGAAGAGAGAGAGAGGAAATTAAACATTCACAGAAACCACCCGAGCTGAGAGAGCTGAGAGTACTGTTACAAACCACTAACTTTGAAATGACAAAGGTTTTTCACAGCTCTGCAGGGTATTCTAGGGCGAGAGGTTGAAATGACTTAATGACAGAGCATTTTCAGCTTTAGGGACTAATTTGTGGCCATAATAGCAATAATAATGATAATGACAATATTAATAATAGGCCTGATGATATTATGTTAAATTTAAAAGTCCACACCAGTGATTTGGCATGTTTAGCATAATATCTACAAAATGTATAAACTCCACGTTCCTGCTGATCTTTTCTCAAAGTAATATAAGTAAGTCATATTTTAGTACTGCCCCTCAAAAATGAGATGATGCATCTCAAGGGGCTATCCCATCAATAAACAATAAACAATAAACAATATCATTTTTCCTCCCTTTTATCCAGCCATTGGTTTCCAGTCATTCCTCTATGATATACAAATGAACTTTCAGAGACTTTAGACTTTCTTCACACCAGTCTCTGAGGAAAATAGTCCCCACAGGCTTACCCAGCCAATTATCAGTTCTGTAGTTTATGAATGGTGAGTACTTTGTTAGTCACAGAGGAAGAACATTATATGGTCGACGTATATTGGAAAATTGAGGAATTGTGATCAAATGTTGTGAAATCTTTAGTATCCCTGCATAATTTGCCAAATGGTTTGTTACAATGTAAAATGTGGGGAAATTATAGTAAACACACTACACATTCAGTATGACTGGTATGGTCCCTTAATTTTTTTTGTTAAAAAAAAAACAAAAAACAGAATCCAGATTTTACACTTATTGGTCCCTATTCTTTCAAAATTACAGGACTGTCAGCTAAGGCACTGAAAGCTCAGTTATGGCTTTACTATCCCCTCCCCACTGTGCAAGACCCTGTGTGAAATCCAAGGGTAGTTAAGCATTGACTCACACTGACTTTACTTTTCCTTCCTCCTCCACGTGTTGAACAAAATGTTCTCTGAGAGAAATGATCTCGAATCAAGAACTGGCTTTTTCACAAGACGACTCACAGGCCCAATTTTTGAAAACACTCACCAATATAAACTAGCTGCAGGTTTGGCATGACTCACTGCCGATCATAATAGAATATATTCCCAACAGAAATCAAACCTCTTGAAATCCACAGTGGCTTGTGTTGGACAGTGGATTGATATGGAGTGGCTTATCATGAAATTAACCTTTATTCTTTCGCATGACAATGCAAAAGTGAGCACATATAAACCCTTTGTTTAGCCTGCTTCAAAGAACACTGGCTGTTTCCCAAGCCTGATTATTGTTTAGTGTGTGACCTGGCCTCTCCCAACAGGAAAAACATCCCAGACACAAGCCTCATTGTCCTTACTGATTGACTATTCTAGAGACATGACAAGTGAGTGAGCGGAACACAGGCCAGGCTGTGACAAGCATCACTAGTTTCAACATTTTCCACCAAAATGTAGCACACTGAAGGCCAAAACACAATGTAATAATTACCATAATCTTTTGTGACGGTTACTATAAATATTCTTGAATGAGAAAATGCAAACCACGTTGCTTTAGGCACTTCCCCAACTGCAATTTTATTAGGTTCTAGACAGTGCACACTCTCATATCAATACACTGTCAGAAACACAGGTACAGTAGGAGACCATTTCTGTCCCCCCAAGGTACAGTCTACACATGTGTACCCCCCTAGGGCTAATTATTGGACCTCAAGGTATTTATGTGTACCTTTTTCACAGCCAAAAAGGTACATATATGTTCCCAAGCAGCAAAAGGTACATATATGTACTGTTTCCTCTAAATGTTAAGGTGCAGTATCAGGAGACAGAGTTTGTATGATATGAAATAAGTTTTGTAGATTTGTGGATGTGGAAAAATAGGTAGTACAGTTATACAATTATGGTAGCCTGGTCCCTATAAAGTACAAACCACAAGGGTACAAATAAATACCGTATGTCAAGGGTACAAAAGATGTACCTTGGAGGGTACTGCCCCACTGACAAGCCGCTTTACCCCTTAAGGTACAATTATGTGCTTTATTTTGTGAGAGTGTATAGAATAAAAACTCTTCATAATACTCACCAGCAAGGTTACACCAGGATTACAGAGCCCATAGCTGCAGATGTCCAGATGGTTTATTCAGCCTGTGAGTGTAAAAGATGTATTTGGAGGAGATCCAGAAACACAGGGCCATTTCTTCCACCTTGACCAGCTCCCTCCATCTCTGCCACAAAAGTGAAAGTTATGTGTGTGTGTGTGTGTACAGCAGATTTGTCAGAAATGTCACTGTCCAGTGTTACCTATCACCATCATCCTCATCATCATTACCTCTGCCAAACTCAGGGACGTCAAGTCAGTGTAAAAGGCAGTTCCAGCGCTGGCTGTTTGCTCCAGACAGATGAACAGGGCCGATGTTACTGCGGAGCCAGAGGCAGAGCACAGCGGCCAATCAGAGGCAGATGAGACATCGGCCTGACTGGTGGTGCTGTTACCGTCTCAACCAGCTCAGCTCATTGCAAAGGGATCTGCTGGCAGTGAACATGAATAATGAAATGAATGAGGGAAGGAACCAACCGAGGGCAGGGTGATATGAACAAAATCAAATATCACAAAATCTTGAGCTTAGTACCTCGTGACAACATTGTAGAGATAGCCACTGGTGTTTCTACTGATGCAAAGATTTTTGATAAACATCATTGGTAATTTGAATACGAAAACAAAGCAGGTAGAGGTAAATACACATTACACCTACAGGAGGTTTTCTGACCTCCCATTCTAAACCCATGGGCATTCATGTGGAGTTGGCCCTCCCTTTGCAGCCAGAACAGCTTCCACTCTTCTGGGAAGGCTTTCTACAAGATGTTGGAGTGTGTCTGTGGGAATTTTTGCCCGTTCATCCAGAAGAACATTTGTGAGCTCAGACACTGATGTTGGACGAAAGTGTCTGGCTCGTAATCTCTCTACTTCATCCCAAAGGTGTTGGATGGGGTTGAGGTCAGGGCTCTGTGTGGGCCAGTCAAGTTCTTCCACACCAAACTCAGCCAGCCATGCCTTTATGGAGCTGCTTTGTGCACTGGGGCTCAGTCATGCTGGGGCAGAAAAACTGTTCCCACAAAGTTGGAAGCAGAGAACTGTCCAAAATGTCTTGGTGAGCTGAAGCATTAAGATTTCCCCTCACTGGAACTGAGGGGCCGAGGCTGCCCCAAGAAAAACAAGCCCAGAGCGTTATCCCTCCTCCACCAAACTTTACAGTCGCCACAATGCAGTCAGGCAGGGAACTTGCTTTACACCGCTCCATCCAATGCTTGGTGTTGTGCTTGGTGATGTAAGGCTTGCATGCCGCTACTTGGCCATGGAAACCCACACCATGAGGCTTTCGGTGCACAGTTTTTGTGAATAGTTTGTGAGAGCATCAACAGTCATCCCTCTGCAATATCAATATCAAGGTCAACAATATCATGATATTTGATTTTGTCCGTATCGCCACAAAAGTATTATGGTATGTAAAATCCCAGATGACATCTAGTTTCACATTATAATATTGATAAAATATCAAAATATTGCCCATTCTCCAATATTATCTAATAAGTCTAATATAAGCCTTAACCAAGCTAAAATGTGCATATGTAATGATATATCATTTATTCATGAAATGCAATGCACAGTTTCCCAAAACATTACAAAACAGATAACCCGAGCTGACCCTGCCTGACTATACTGTGTGCTTTGTGTGTATGTGTGTGTGTGTGTGTGTGTTACATGCACCGACCCTGGTGAGGTGGAGTCTTCTGAAATCCATCTTTTTCCTTTGTGGCTCCTGACACAGCTCTTTCTTCTCTCTTTAACTCTCTAAAGAAGAATAAACTACTGCAGAATTATCTTGTCCGTCCTCCCAGTTCTCAGTATATTGATATGTAGTATTCAGCGCTCCGTGTGAGTCCTATAGTGAAAGGATTATCCTCTCTGGGGGTTTGCCTGTGAGAGACGCCATTTTAATGCTCAACGCTTAATAGCCTTAGTTACACAGAGTAATCCTGTGATTAGCAGGTGAGCATTGCTGGTCTCGTGTGCACTGTGCTGCAGGATAACCCAGCCAGGGCTGTGTGTGCAGCCCAGGCATTCTCAACCATTTTCATATTCCATTGACATTTTAGTTTTATTTCAAGACACGTGGATTTTATCAGTCCATACAGTACAGAAATAACAATATGATGCAAAATGAGTTTCAGTGTATAAGTGAATATAGGTAAAGTTGTGACAACGTCCTCGCACCGGGTTGAACCCTTCCCCTACTCTATTCAGCATTTACTATATGACTATATCAGCCAAAACCCTTGAGGGCTCGGCAGCACATGACCTAACACTTAGGTTCAAGCCCTTTCATAACAAGCACATCTCAAAAGACAAAAAAATGGTTGAAAAATGAGCCTCTCTAGAGCTTACTAATCCACAATCAATTGCAGAACATAATGATGAAATGCAAATATAAGGACGTAAAATGAAGTACAACACATCAAATACCGAATTTAGCACAATATAAGAAGCCTGCCTGAGCTAGTCTAGTCTGCCCAGCACCAACAGCCTGAGATCCTCAGTGTAGATCACAAAAAAACAAGGAAAAAAAAGGAAAAAAAAGAAAAAAACCCCACAAAAACAAACAAAAAAACAGCACTTGGTTTTGAGTCGGCTTTGAATTTAGATTTTAAAATTAGTTCAGAATAAACTTCCCTAATTTCAAGAAGGAGTTGAGTAGGAGATCCTTTAGCTGCCCACTGTTTGTCCTTGATTCTATGGACAGTAAGGTAGCCAAAGTCCTATAATCAGAGGATTTGAGGGGGAACATAAGGGAAAATGACATTGGATAAATATTATGAAGCAAGCCCATTGATTAAATGTTCATAAAAGCACCTTAAAGTCAGATTAGACCTCACTTGGATTAGGATCCAGAAGAGCAGAACAGGTGGACTGTGATCAAGTTTCCTATTTCTCATGAGTATTCTGGCAACAGCATTTACACATGAAAGGTTTTTGATAGGCCGCTAAGAGGACCTTGCAGTAACTGAGCATCATCACTATTCAGCATCATCCTTATTTAGCAAAGGATGGATTGTCACAGTCTTGCAAAGGTGAAAAAATAATGCCCAGATTTTTAACTGTGAAACTTGGACAATACCCAAAGTTTAAAATGACAAGGGTGAGCAGTTATCTTACAGCAGGCCTGTTGACAAAGTTGGAGAGTTAAATTTTTTTTTGATGTTTTTCCAAAAAAAAAAAAAAATGCTATCTACTAACTTACAAGCATGCCGGTATAACAAATTATAGGTATTACCCTTTGAAATGGGTGGGCTTTTATTCTGAAAGGTGATATTAAACGCTCTCTGACTTTCTTTCTTATTATTTATTTATTTAGACGTAAATGTATTTATTAGGTGTGTAACTGTTCAACAAACACACGGTTTTGGTTCGGTTTTTTCATGCAAATATTTTCTAACAATATATTAAATCAACTAATATTGTGTCAAATGAGAAAGTGCTTCATTGACTGTTTAAAGGAAACATAAATACTTGCAGTATATTCATTAATTCATCAGTTAAGTGTGTGGCTGCATGGCTGTGGATGTTTTTGTAACACTGCACGTTTCATATTCCAGTTCAAAACATATGAAGAGTCAGAGTCAGGTAGCTGTCTGTCACCCTGGAGGCCCAAACATCACTATGGGAATTCTGCACACAAAAATCAAAGCTCCACTCTCCTTTGAGAGGGGACAAATGTTCAGATACAAGATCACTCTTCTTCTTTGAAATGCTGATTTTTGACACAAAAACAGATTAACTCGCCATAATGTTACCACCAGCGACTGCTGACGAAATGAAGGATAATCTCGTTATGACAGAGAAGATAATTAATTTAATATTGCTCCCTTGTTTGACCCTCAGCCAGAAACAGTCCGGTCTGTTTTCTGAAGACATGAGTATGCAGGAGTGACACCTCTTACTTTATGTGGATCCTCTGCAGCTACATGTGTCTGTAGTGTATTTCGCGCCAGTGTGTCTCCTGAGCCAGCTGAGTCGCAGACAATAGATGGTGAGTTATTACTGACAGTAACATATAACACTTAAGCAGTTACAACATCCTTAAAGTTTCTGAAAATGAACAGGTGTGTTTGGGACTAGTCGTGGCGACGTTAACGGGACAGAGGTTTTTTTTCTCACCGTAATGGTGGGTAACACTCTCGTCTCTCCTCCGATGTGTGGATGGGTGTGTGTGCGTCCCCGGTGTGTGTGTGTGTGTGTGTGTTGTGAGAGAGGAGCGAGGGGGCGCCCATCGCAGAGGACAGGAAAAATGCATTGAATGAATGTCACGAAACCAAACCAATTTTTATTTTAACCATTTGGTGAAAACTGTAGGGGAAACACTGCGTTGCTTACGGTGGTACTTCAACTTAGCTAGGTTACTTTCTGACTGAGGGAGTTATGCTAGCTAGCTAAGACACCGCTGTTTGCCTACTGAACAGAGTCAAGAGAGGAGTGGAAACCCTGTTTAATGTTTAGCTAGCTAAAGTAGTAGTTGTGCTTTAATGTAAAGTTATCTTGGAAATAAGTGCTACCTCTGTGAGTACAGACGGTTCTGCGGTGCTGGCTATGGCGATAACTGCGAGAATGCGCAAGTCTCAGCTGTACAGGAGGTGCTGTCGGCCCTACCCGGTCCGCACCGTCACCACCCGGAGCCAGAGCACAGCCAGCAGCTGCTTCATCCAGAGGCTGCCCCCCGAGGTGTTTGACATGATCCTGGACAGGCTGTCTGGTAGGTGTACTGGAGCTGGGTCGGTCTGATAAAGCACCCTTCTTTTTTTAAAAACAGAAAAATCCCTGTCTGAAAGACTGAACTGATGTAGGTCTGACTTGTTAGTCCAATCCGCCACACAGCATTTAATTAAACAAAAGTTCAACTTCTGGAATTGGTTAGCCTGTTCTCTCAAATGTATCCCAGTAAAACCATTCATTGGAGGGCGATTGGTTGGAAATTTAGTCGAAAAAAAATGCTGTGTTGTTGGATCATGTGAGTGCTGATAAATACAAATGGACATAATTGGTGTGACATTCTTTCTGTTTAAACCCCATATTTTGTTTGGGGTCAGTTCGACCCCATTCAATGGTTTTCACCTATAAATACATAATTAACATTTTGATTCATATATTAGGACTTTCCTAACATTAAGGGGACAAAAGTGGGTAAAAAAAAACCATTAAAATGTAATCTTTTTTACATTTTAAAATGAAATTAAAATGTGAAAAAACATTTTACACAAATATGTTTAGCTGTTTGGGATGTCTTTGAGGAACTAAAACATACCATTTATAATCTTCAAAAAACTTCCCTCTGCTTTAGGGCCCTCATCTAAAGAGGTTATTTTTTTTTTTATTTAAAGTGATGCACATAAACTTGTGTAATTTTTATTATAATCATTTTCTGGTTTAAATTACTGGGGCCAAATTGACCCCAATTGATAAAAATGTTTTGTAGATTTGAAGGTAACAGGAGGGTTAAGAGTGACTATTTCCTTGGCTTAATATAGATATCTGTTTGATTAATTAAATGTGTGTGTGTGTGTGTGTGTGTGTGTGTGTGTGTGTGTGTGTGTGTGTGTGTGTCAGTGCTGGAGATCAGTGCGTTCAGTATGGTGTCCAAAGTGATCAGTAGCTATATTATGGACTACATCTCCACCCTGGCCTGGAAAAACAAAATGATCACCAAGAGCTTCCACTACATCACCCAGATGTCTGACCAGTGCTCCATCATTGCACATTACAAAGCCCTGGGTGAGCAGCAAATGTGACTTTTGTGTCAGTAATTGTGAGGCAGGGTAATTGACAACCTGGATGTGTGGTTAGCATAGTACTGGTAGCCTCATGCTGCTTTGACGTTGAGCAAACCTGAATCCCCTGAATCAAGGATTAAGCTGACTTCTGCACTTTTGTGAAGGGATGGGACAAAGGATTTAGCAATGTGCAGTGATACAGGTCTGCATTTGTGTTTGCTCAGGTTTGTTGTTCAAGAGATGTACCCTATTGCTGCCAACAAAGGACAGGTTAAAGTTTATCTTTAGCAAATTCTCTCAGGTAAGAAAGGAAGCGGTGAGGGAAGATCAGCAAAAATTGGACATTGTGTCATGACAGAAAAAGCAAACTTGTATGACATGTTGTTATGGAGGGGCAATCATCTACTGAGGTTATTTTATCATTTTTCCTCCCTCTCAGGTCCCCTGCTTCATGTTGGAGCAGTGTACAACAGCAGACTGCATCGGCTTCTCCTGCTACGGAGTTTTCCTCCAGGTGAAAGCCTACATAGACTGAAAATTACTGAAAAAGTTGAAGCTCGGATGTTATCAGAGGAAACCATAAAACATTAATGGCTGAGGATGGATAAACACAACAAAGCTGCTTGCAGATTCCTTGAGATAATTAAGCCTAAAGTTGCTGTCCTAACCCTTTTTCAGACTGTTGTGAGGAAATCCTCCAAGGAAATGCTCTTTTTCATCCCATCTACCTTTTGTTAATTGGGGCTAAGTTTAAACTTTATGAGAAAGTTTTAGTGATATTTCAACTTTTTTTTTTTTTGCAGCTTTAATTTTTAATAAGCCTGTTGTGTGACCTAACCTGACCATATGTGTCCAGTTTTCTGGCAGCTGTATACTGGCAGTTTTTCAGTTTTTAAAAAGATTCCTCCTTACGTTGCAGAGTAAAAACTGCATGCAAAGAGGAATTGCAGTAATAAAGTGAGGAAGAAACTTCTTGATCAGAAATGTCTAGGCCTAGTCAAAAAGTTTCCATTTTACTCTACACCTCACTAACAAAATGGTGTGCTAAAGTGCATCAGCTGCACTGATGATGGGGTAAAATGTTTTTTTCACTTCATCACACATTGCTTTATTCAGTAAGGAGATGAGGATGTAAGTTCCCTTTACCTCCAGCCTTTAGCGGAACTGAGATGTTAGTACATGTATTGTAGACTCATGCAGTCCTCTTATGAATCCCCTTTGGGTCCCAACCTAGTGCTTGAAAGACATTTCCACAAGGAAACATATGTTGCATTTTCTGTAATGTGTATTGTTTGTTTCTTGACAGACTCTGATAGCGGGGTGGGACGAGCTGGAGTGCAACAGAGTGTTCAGCTTCCTGTGCAATTTGACAAACCTGTCGCGTAAAATCGAGGCGGTTGTTACTGGAAAACCAGGTGTGTGTTTGCTTTAAGTGTGTGGAGGCAGAAGTCTGAAAAGGAGAGCAATGACTCATACATCCTTCTTTCAATTATGAAACATTAACAAAATCCGATTAGTTTTGTCTTTTCATGATGCATAATTTCAAATAGTTATTGATGCGTTTAGCTCATCATGACAGTAGCAACACCTTTGTTCTCTTGCATCAGACAATCTGAGATACAAATGGTGCAGTTTTGACAAAATGACAGCATTACCCTAAAACATCTTTTCATTGTCTACCAGTCAAATCAAGTCAGATTAGGCTGTTATTTCAGTGGCGCAGTACACACAACTAAAAAAGAGAATAACCATTGTTTAGTAAATTAAATTAAAGTAAAAAACTAAGGAGCATAGTGGAAATTCATGAGGCTGGCTAGTATCTCTTCATGTGCCTTGATAATTCATATCAGACCTGATGGTGATTGCTTGATAACTGCTTTTGTCATGGGCATTCAGTGTATATTTGCAGCGCATGTTCGTGCATTTAAAAATAAGTCAACTTGAGCTACTTGAGTTGGAGATTGGGCATGAAGATAGTCATGACAGAGGTTATAAAATGTTGTCAAAATATTGTGAATGGTGTGAAGCTGTTCTGGTCGCTCGTGGTGGCCCAATGTCATACTAAGACTCTTTATGTTGTTGCTTTTTTCCTTTAATTTGTCACCCATCAGTACTTACTTGCATTCTTAAATCTGTCTCTGTGTGTCGTCAGGTGTCAGCTTGTACCAGGAGCTGCAACTCCGTCTTTTCTGCCGTCGGGTTCTGTTGGACCTGCGGCCGCAGAGTCAGGAGTGTGCATTCTGGCTGACACAGATCCTCAAGCCCTGGCCCATGGTCAGCCAGGCACGCCTGCTCTTCATCTTATATGGACCCCTGCTGCCTGACAGTATGGCTATGTGTTTTAGAGTCAGTCATTTTAAACTCTGAAATGATTTCTACTCAGTTGGATTTGTTCGCCCACATGACAACAAAAAAGTTGAACTCAGACCTTATTGAGAGGGACCCCTCTTGATATGTTTTCAGGCTGAAAACGTGACTCAGCTGGGATCAGTCCCAGCAACAGGAAGCAACCTGCATTGTTGTGGGTTAATTAAAGTGAAAGGTTACAGCGAGCTTCACCAGTGAAAGAAATGACTGCTGCCACATGGCTTAGGCTGATAAATAATGGTTTGCCTGAAGTTTAACTTTCTGAGATATAGCTGAACCAATACATAGATGCACCACAGTAACATTTGTCCCTAGAATACAAACTAAATAAGATAGATAGATAGATAGATAGATAGATAGATAGATAGATAAAACTTTATCCATCCTCGAAGGGAAATTCAAATATCCAGTCATCAAAACATAAAACATAAAAACAACAACCACACTGCCACTCAGACAGCAATGCACAATGGTATTGAAATAGACACAGGGTAAAATAAGTTAAAATAAGTGCAAAATAGCAAAATACAAAATTCACATTAAAATTGCCAGCTTGTCCAGTTGCTTGCTGTTTTTGTCTGTAAGGCTGCCTCCCCAGCACACAGCAGAAAAGAAGAGTGCACTGGCCACCACCGCGTGATAGAACATGGTGATCATCTCTACACACACATCAAAGGACCTCAGTGCCCGCTGGAAGAACAGACGGCTCTGCCCCTTCCTGTAGAGGGCGTCGGTGTTTGGGGACCAGTCCAGCTTGTCATCTGCGAGGACCCCTAGATATTTGTAGATATGCACCACCTCAATATCCCCCCCTTGTATGGAGACTGGTAGATGGGGAGGCCTCTTCCGTCTGAAATCCACCACCATCTCTTTGGTTTTGGCAGTGTTCAGGTGGAGACAGCACTGATACAGGCCACAATAGATGTATCATCAGAATATTTTTGCATGTGATATGATACAATATGATACAATAAACTTGATCGTCCCACTCAGGGAAATTGTGACAGGACTCAGGGTTGTATTGGAAGTCCGCTGTATAGAGCGTGAACAGGAACGGTGCTAAGAAAGTCCCTTGTGGAGCACCAGTGCTGCTCCTGACACTCCTGGAGACACAGCTCTCCAGCCTGACATACTGAGGCTGCTCCGTCAGGTAGTCTGTTATCCAGGAGGTCAGGAAGCGATCTACTCACATCTCCTCCAACCTGTCTCTCACTATGAGGGGCTGGATAGTATTAAACGCACTTGAAAAGTTAAAAAAGAGGATCCTCACACAACATTCCGGCTCCTCCAGGTTGGTGTAGACCCAGTGCAGCATGAACAGAACCGCATCCTCCACTCCAAGATGCTCCTGATAAGCAAACTGGAGTGGGTCCATTGCATCAG
Source organism: Myripristis jacobus (assembly GCA_900302555.1). NCBI lineage: Eukaryota > Metazoa > Chordata > Actinopteri > Holocentriformes > Holocentridae > Myripristis > Myripristis jacobus. The sequence continues at coordinate 17,261 of OMLB01041622.1, forward strand.
TGACCTCTGACCTCAGGACATTGAGGACCAGCCGCTCCAGAGTCTTCATAATGTGAGATGTTAAGGCAATCGGTCTGTAGTCATTTAACTCAACCCATCTTGGGCACGGGTACAAGGTAAGATGTTTTCCACTGCACTGGGACCTTGCCTGTTTGAAGACTCTTGTTGAAGATCCACTGGAGGGGCTCTGCCAGTTGGGCTGCACAGTCTTTCAGGAGCCTTGGGCACACTCCACCCGGGCCTGCAGCCTTCCCTGTTCGCAGTCTCCTGAGTTCTGCCCTCACCTCTTCTGTAAAGTGCATGGGTTGGATGGACACAGCCCCCCCATCAAAAAAACAACAAAAAAAAACAAAACAGGTTGAGGTTGTTGGCTCTTTGGCTCTGTCCACATTGCCATCCATGACCTGGCTGTTCTTAGAAAAGCCAGTGATGTTCCTCATTCCCTTCCACACCTCTCTGATGTTGTTCTGCTGCAGCTTACTCTCCACCTTTCTTTTGTAGTCCGTGAGCCTCGCCTTATTCCCCTCCTTGAACGCCAGCTCTTTCTGGTTGAGAAGCTGCTTGATGGTACTATTGACCCAGGGTTTATTATTGGGGTAACAGCGAACGGTCTTCACTGGCACCGCATTGTTCATGTATTTAGTGAGAGTGTCAACCCTCCTGTCCATGTCCATGTTGTTGTCCTGTAGCTCCAGTAGTACAGTCCAATCTGTACATTCAAAACAGTCCCCTGAGCGCCTCACTGGTCTCCAGTGACCATTTCCTGACAGAGCGGGTGGTAAGAGGCAACTTTAAGACACAGGGTTTGTATGTGGGCCGGAGAAAGACCAGGTTGTGATCAAATCTGCCATGCGGTGGTAAAGCAGCAGCAGTGTAGGCTTCCTTGGCATTTCCATAAAACAAGTCCTGTGTCTTATTTTCCCTTGTGGGACAGTCCACATACTGAACAAATCCAGTCAGATGAGAGGAGGGCATAGTGTTGTTAAAATCCCCTGTTATTGCAATGAATGCACTAGGGTGCTTATTCTGTATTTTAGCAACAGTTTCATGAATGACGTCACACGCCACGTCACACATTGATGTTGAAATTGACTATAGGTTTAAATATACCACATGATAGTTACATGTGGTGTCACACTGACACGTCTGCCACTGAGGATGTTTACGACCTTGGTTGACAGTGATGCCACATTACCAACTATACCCTGATATACCAGACTTATTTATTGACAGCTAATGTTTAATCCTATGCACATTTTAATCAGAGCATAAGCATGAGCAGTGCGTGGGAACTATTACTACATGCAGTACGTTTTCTAAGAGGACTGGATTTGTAGCTGCAGTGTATGAAAGTGTTAGTCAGTACGGCGCTGTCCTCCATGCAGGCACCCTGGGGTGGCAGGCCCTGGTGGGGAGGGAGCTGCCTCACTGTGCTCTGTGGGACCTGGCCAGAGCCATTCTTGTGCTGCACGGCAACCTGGAAGTCCAGGACTGGACCACCAACACCATGGTGTCAATCCTGGAGGAGCTCACTGGTACCATGCCACCAACATTTTCATGTCACAGATCTCCAGCTTTAGGGGCAGCCTGATTTAATCAGGGATCCAAATGGGAAAGTTTCTTGTTGTTATGAGTTGTTACAGAGTGTAGGATTGTTTACACTGTAGGCACAGTTAGTACTTGGGAGAGTAAAATCTATAGTTAGATAAGTAATTTTTACACATTGTCTAATTGGGATCTTTCCTGTGTATCCCAGGAACTCCAATGCAATGCAAGACAAACATTTCCAACACTGCAGAAGGAAGTTTTACATCTTAGAAATTAATAGAACATGCTTTTCTCCATCTCCAGTGATTCCTCACGTGTGGCATGTGGAGAATGTGGCTCGTCTCTTGGTGCTTTGCGGCAGCAGTCTGTGCTACAGCGTGCTGGCCAGCAAAGCCGTCAATGGTCGACTCCATGAGATCTCAAAGGTCATCGTCTACATCATACTGGTGAGAATACCAGTCATCTCTTATTGTTAATATAATAAGAATGATAATGATAATAATAACAACAACAATAATAATAACAACAACAACAACAATACTACTACTACTACTACTACTGCTACTACTAATAAAGATAGATAGATAGATTATGAATTTTGTCAAGAGGGTGAAATAAAACCTTTCAGAAAGGCTGCCAACAGGCTGTTCTGTTGGGTTAATACTTAGTTCAGTTAATCAAATAGGTGAGTTTTGTTTTGTGTGGCTCCATTCTCAGGTGTGTGAGAAGGACGGCTTCGATATGAACTGGGCAGCGAAGATAGTCCTGAAGCTGTGCCAGATGTTCAAAACTACTGCTGAAAAGTTCTCGTTCATCCATACCTTAGAGGATATGCTCTCTGAGATCACCATCGAGCTGTATGAGCTGGCCACAGTAGGTGAGTTGGTGGCTGCTCCTGAGGGTGTCGTTTTTATTTCAGAAAGGTGTTCAATTTCCTTGTGACATCTCTTTTGTTTGTCCTGGGTTGTTGAGCATGAGATAAGGCTTCAGGCTTTCCCACAGGCATAGAAAAGAAATTTGGTTTTTACAGCAGAAAAAAATAGTAATATGATACAGAAAAAAGAATATTTTAGCTGCTTGTAGCAATGTGGCTGCTGGGAACAGCTGAGCTACTTAGTTATGAGCGAAAAAGGGAGGAGAAAAAAAATATTCTTCACAGTTTGCATTCCAGTTTTATTGAGTGTAAGTCTTAAATATTAAGATATAAATCTTATGACTAATATTGTTCATCTGGACAAAATTTTCACTAAATTTACTTACATGGTACGCAAAATGCAATATCTTCAGGCTCACAGACATCTGCATTAGTAGCAGGTGGTTCCAAGACAAAATATTTAAAGTTTGGAGGCTTATTAAGTGAGAATGCACAGTGAGTCGAGCAGCTCTCACAGGATTTACATTCACAACATTTTCAGTTGCTGCAAGCTCAGTCTTTGATGAAATTGAAAACAGTACAGTTGAATAGTTTGTTTAGGACTGACAGAGCAGTATTGTGATTTTGGCTTAATTTAATCAAACATTCTGGAAGGAGGTGAATGTAATTAGGTTGACAGTTTATGAAGAGTGATTGACTTTACAATTTAGACCAGGCATCAGTGCCAAAACCATGTCTCTCATATGGGTCCTCAGAATTTCTGATTTTTAAAGACAGTTGGCCCCATATTACAGCATGTATTGTTTTGAGGATTTGTGCATTTTTATACACACAAGGGCAGTTTTAGTCAGACAGAGACAGAAACAGAAAGATGTAAAGACCAGGTTCAAAAACAGTTGCCTAATAAATACAAAGAGAGTAAATGCGGGTTTTGTACAAGCATGCAAATATTTCCAACATACGGACAAGATATTAAGTTAAAATGCATAGATGAAAATTGTGGGAAAAATAATTTCAGCATTATGAAGGTGAGCAAAATAATCTTTGCCAAATATACTGAGAAAATAGAAAGAAGAATGTGAAAGAAAATACTGTGTACAGCATGAAAAAGAAAAAGTAAACATATCAAAGCATACAATATAGAATATACTAAATAAGGTAATGAATCTGACTTTTGCAGGATACTCTCATATCCATATTAAATATGTACAGAAAACATCTTGGCATGCAGATGTACATTGTAAAAACTATTCACTCAATAAAATATATTCAGTTACATGGGTAAATTAATTAAATTTTGCATATGTATAGACATACTGTTTATATGTATGTAGAAAAGACACAGTGGCACGTAGCTATACTCATCATCTCAATATTTATCGCTCTTGAAAGATTCTCCTTGGCACTTAGTTTAAGAGGCCTAATAAATACCTGACAGAGTCGCTTTGACTCACATTAAAAGTGATTTTAAGTCATTTAAGATGTATTTAAACAGTCACCTATTCCCAGGGAACCATCTTGAACACAGAGAGATTTTCCAGACCCTGTGTCTCCTGCTCCACTCCAGCACTCACTTCCACTCCAAAATGTTCCAACTGCTACTCAGGAAGTAGTGAGGCAGAGAAGAAGTGCTTATGGAGCGCAGAGAGAAATAATGTGATGTGGGAGAGAGGCTTCAAAAGATTGGTGTCAGAAAGAAACAGACGTCAGCAATGTGACTGAAATGCAGGAAGGGAGAAGAAAAAGCAAAGAAAAAGAAGAAAAACAAAACAAAACAAAATGGAGGATAAATTTTACAGTTGACAGTTCCCTGTTTGTTTGGAACAACATGGCGTATGCTGGTTAAGACTTGTTTTAAAGACACACATGCATTGTTACATACTATTTATAAGCATTTTCTATTTTTTCTCAATGTTTACAAACCTTGGAATTCTTGAACACTATTTTTTATAAAGTATTTATTTTAATATATTTATTAAGATGTATGTAGGTTTTCAACCTTACTAATCAAATACAATGGTTGTGATGCTTTGATTACCCATTAAATTGGCATTTTGAATCCTTATTGGTTCTCACTTTTCTGTTTCAGAAATGTTTCAATTTGAAGATGTAGAAAAGGTCACAGAAGGTCACAAAAGAGACGCACAGCACACATTGAGCAAATATCAAGCCTTTATTATCATCCAGGCATGTTCAGCACTGAAGGATTTTCAGAATAATCCAGTCTCATAAATTATTACAGCACATTTCATGGCATAGAAAACAAGCAACTTCGAACAGAAATGTTATACAGTAATAACAATAAGGTTGTTTCACATGTTTCTGTAATTGATTCGAAGCCCACATGGAGGGCTTATGCCAGTAAAACACTGTTTGAAAGTGGCAGCACACACTATCATTTATCTACAGCATGAAGTACTAGACTGTTTGTCATGATGGTTTAAGGCCTATATCATTCCAAGGGATAGGTACTTTCTCCCAGTGGTGAATGAGATCCAGAAAACACATCCATATCCATGGCCACAGGAATTCTATGAATTCATGTCTTCATTGTTTTGATATGATCTAGCAGAGGAAAACAACAGGTTTACTATATTTTCATTTCTGTTATATCAGGGTGTGCCTCCTCTTTACATGACTTGGGAAGGGTTTGGATACATGGTCAAATAAACTCAACATATTCAGTGGCTTGTTATGCACAGCCACCAGCTCTACAAGATATTTCCATCAACTCCCCATCAAACCATTTGAAACCTACACAAATTCACCTGATTTCTTTCAAAAATGTGGGAAAACAATTATTGGAAAATAAGCAAAAAATTACAGGAATATTAGTAAAAACATTTGCAAAAAATTACAAGAAGATTTCCAGAAAATTAGCAAAAACAACAACAACAACAACAAAATAACATAATAGAACTATATTATTATTAAAATTGTGTATTTAAAAGTTGATGACAGATCAGCATCAGATTTTTTGTTTTTTAAGTGCTTGTGATCATCTGAACGATTTGATACATGCGCAAATTCACTTCATTTCTTTCAAAAACATGGCCAAAAGGTTGGAACAAATTAGCAAAAATGTACCAAAAATTTTGCAAGAAACACGTTAAACGTTGCAAGATACAGATTACAAGAAAATTATATCTAAAAATTGTGGGAAAAAAAATTAATCTGTCAGGAAATTAGCAAGAACTTCACCAGAACATTATCCAGTACATAGCCTTTAGTCTACATTCAATTGGGAAAAGAGTAAAGTGATTATAAACGAAACATCTAAAGTTTATGCCACACCACCACCACAATCACGTTACATGTTGACATGATACTCACTGTGTAATTTGTTCTAGGGATGTAATAAAAAAAACAACAAAGACATGTCTTAATAGAGGGGGTAGACAGAAACCAGATGGCATTGGAACACACACTTTGTAATTTTAACAGTGTAATAAAATATGATTTTGTTTCTCTCATATAGCCTAAATGTGACGTATCAATCATATCAGTGTATGTGTGTATGCAAACAAAACTCCATAAATAAATGGCAGCCTACCTTGAAGCCAGTCCACCCCTTCCTGTAGGCCCTCTCCTTTGATCGCATTACTGGCACTGAAAAAAACAAGTTGTTGAGGTGTTAAGCTCCATGTGGCACACATTCACTTTCTCTTGACTTTTCTTGGAACTTTAATGTAAAAACCTGTCTAGCTCTTAATCCGTCTGCCTCCCATCTGTCTGACGGATAAACAGTGTTTCGGCGCTGCACTTCCCAGAGATCACCTGTCAGTGAAACAGAGTGACGTCTCTTTCCTTGTATTTTCTGTTGATGAAGTTTGAGTTTTTGTAAGTGGTACGCTTTTCTTTTGTCTGCTCGGCCATGGCCACTGCTGTTGATGCTGACTACCTCGTTCCTCTTTATATTCCAAACAAGCTGGAGATGTAAAACCACAGAACTTGAATGGAGTAGGACAGTCGTTGTGCTGTGGAGGTTCTCAGTCATCCAGGTCATGGTTATCCACGAGTTGAAAACAAGTAAACAAGTCCAGTTGACCTCAATTCAGCTCACGTGGAGAGTCACTGTACTGTTTGCCGTGGTCATTTGGCTGCCACAGAATAAAATGGCAATGACAACACAAGCCAGCCGGGCTGTGAGGTGTCACACAAGCAGAACTTAGTGAGTAAATTGTGAAAATTTCAATCTGTGTCCTACTGTGTTACACAAGCACTTTCCTCACTTCCTTCTGAGTTACAGTATTTTCAGTGGTCTACACAACCAAAGTATAATTTTGTCCCACCGATCAACGCATGTGATGTAATTAGATGGAAAACAGAAACTGCGGTGCTACATTTGAGAAGCAGCTGTACTGTACTCATCTTTTAGTAGTGGATAGCGCCTGCTACTTTTTTTTTATATCACCTCCATCGAGGTTCCAGGTGAACCAATACTAAAAGGTGACATGAAAACTTTGCAGACCACTGATTGGTCACAGAGAAACTGATTGACTCTGCTTACAATCAGGGAATGCCAAAGCAAATCTCGTGAAACTTGTGTTATAGGTGATAATCTATCCATGTAAAAATTATTATTTTTCAGCAGATCTCTTAGTTACATTAATATTGTTCATATGAAGCAGGCGATTGGAGCTGGTGTTGTTGTCTTAGTGTGCTCATGCTGTTTATAAGTCTGACCCTGCGATTGGTCCAGCAAAAAACTGTCACCGCATGGACATCAAAGTTTGATATGAATGGGAAAAAGCACTGTAAAACACAGCACTTCCTGCACACGAGAGGAATTTTCCTTGGTGAGACTTAGCAGACACCAAGTGTCCAGACCAGCAAATGGAAAAGGTTTTATTAACTAACCATAAGTGTATGCCTTATAGCGAACAATAGCCAGTATCTATTATGTTATATCAATCAGAGTAGCACAACTGATGTTTTCATACACATTATTTCTGCATACCATTGCTATAAGACTGCTATGTGCAAGGGATGCAAGGTGTATTTGGCCATTTTGTCCTCTGGAAGCAAAAATAGTGTAGTTAAAGGCCTGGCCTCAATTCAGTCCAAGAGGTGAATGTCCTTTACAAGACTTGATAAGGTAACTTGTTACTGTAATGTAACTTTATTGATTACTGTAGCAAAATTGTATCAGCTAACAGAGCAGCACCGGTGGAGCTCGCAGGCATGCAGTGTCTGCTTTAGTGGCTTAAGGACACTAAACAGGGGTATTGTGGTGGCATGCACACCCCAGCACACTCAGGCCAGAGCCGTGTCAGTGAGAAAAAAGATGATTATGAAGTAGATATTAGACTTTGGGACACTTGGATTAGGCACGGTTTTTGGAGCTGTGATATTGTAAAAGGCATATATGGAAATATTGCGGCTAACTAGCTGTGTGTGTGTGTGTGTGTGTCTGTGTGTGTGTATGCGTGTGTGTGTGTGTGGTGGTTCTACCAACTTCAGTGGAATTTTTGTGGACATGGAGGTTAGTAGGTAATGATGAATGACTTACTAATGAATTTTCATTTTTTGTTTAATTATTCCAAAGCCCTTTATAAGTATTTCATTAGCATGGGTTTCAGTGTCCCATTAACGCTGTTTTAAGAGGCTTTCCCACCAAGAATAACTTCATTTTCTTTTCCCATTCATTCTCATTCAGTGTTTACATGACTGCTGTTTTCCATGATCTTTTAACTGCGTGGAAAGTGCACTGCACCCAGCCTTGGCATAGCATGTGGTGCGCTGTCCTACCAGATTTGCCAGGGTTTGTCTTTGATGTTCTCCAAACACAGCAGCTGGGAGACCTTGACGGAAGACATGGCGTCCTGCAGGTCTGTCTTGTTAGCAAAGAACAGCACTGGCATCCTCCTGCTGCGAATATCTGGACCAGAAACAGGCAGACAGGCATGAACATCATTACCCAATATCAATAAACTTGAACTCTTCAGTAGATGCTGTTCTGATATGGACTTTATAGGGTTGATCTGGATATCCAAATCCATGAGACACGTCCCATAGACAACTAGTGCAATATTGACTAATCATACAATGAATATGTGATCAAACTCATCCATCACATCAAATTAACACTGACCAGAAACCACACTCGACCAGTCAGTATCGCCCCATATATAAACATAGTAAGCATACATCTCTTTAACAATAAACATGCAACACCAAATCAAGAAAAAACAGAAAATGATTATAAGAATGCAAGTCCTCTTTTACCTTGGTGGCTGAGAAGAGTGTCTAGTTCCTCTTTGGCAACGACCATTCTCAATTTGTCACCGCTGTCTATGACAAATATGATGGCTTGACTCTCTCTGAGGAGGACAAGAGAAGAAATCCTAGCTAACTCTGGATCATGCACAATATATTAACATGCTTAAACCCTTTAATGGTTTTCTTGACCAATTGGTAGATCACTTACGCTTTCTAAATTGATCCATTTTTTAAAAACTTCATTTTGTTATTGGTTGAAATTTGTGATTTTTGGTCTTTTGAATTTCACGTGAGTATTTTTGGAGGGAAGTGATAATAGATAAAGCTAAAACTAACCCTGAAACATCAGACTTTCTTGTTCTATTCATTCTGGTCAGGTTTATTATGAGTTTTATGACTTAAATAATTCATAAAATTTGTACTATAAATTTTACTGCAAGCCAATTGTTTTCACCTCTTTTTTTAGTGTTCAAAATGTTAACTGTTTGGTAGAGGTTGCTTGGTCAAAAAGGGTTCAGTCAAAAAAGTAGTTTGTCACTAGTAATGACCAAGATGTTAAAAAAGTGGCTGCTTATTTCTTGGTATTAATATTAAAGGATTAACCCTCCTATTATGTTTGGGGTCAATTTGACCCCAGCCAATGTTTAACGTCTCTAAATGAATGATTAACATCATTTTTTTTGCTTCATATTTAATGAGTGTTCCTAATGTAATGGGCACTACCGGGTAAACATGAAATTGACATGATGATATGTTTTCAATGTCCTATACACACTTTGTAACACATTGGTTATAAATAACAAAAATCTGTACTTAGAAATAATATAAAGCCATTAAAACACCAAAAATTAATATTTCTTTCCAATTTCAGATCAATCAGTGAGATTTTATGGTGATTTGCATATTTTCCCATTGTCACATAATAGGAATACTGGATGTATAAGTGGGGGTGGGGGGGAGTTATGTTTTATTTAAAGGGCTATTTAGGTAGTCAAAAAAAAGAAACATAAAGTACCTGACACATAAACTTTGATAACAATTTTAGTTATAATAATTTTGTGGAAGTTTAAACTGCAGGGGTCAAATTGACCCCAAACATAAAAGATCTTCAAAAATGTGAACATAACAGGAGGGTTAATATTTGATCAGGAATGTGTATGTGGTGTGTGTGTGTGTGTGTGTGATTGCCATACTTGTAGTAATGCTCCCATAGGTTTCTGTATCTGCTCTGCCCAGACATGTCAAACACTGTAAAGGACAAGCTGCATGAGGAGAGAGAGGGAGGGACAGAGGAGGTCAGAATCACAGTGACTGCTGCCTTTCCCTTCACAGATATTGACTGCTGAATCTGGGCTGTTATAAATATGCACTGTAAACATGGACAGATTTCTACCTTGAGCTCTTGAACTTTTCAATGTTGAAGCCAATCGTCGGGACTATTTCTTGTGCCTGTGTCTATACACGCATACCAATGCACGTACACACAAACACACAAAAGACAGACAAGTAATGGCAAAAGTATGTCAACAAGGTTCAGAAGAAAAGTGAAGACTGTATGGTATGGGCTTTTACCTTACTAGCATGTTGCCATTCCTCTGACAATGGGCCTAATTGACACGAATGCTGAAAACAAGCAATCAGTGAACGATTGCAGTGAAAGGTAGGACCGCCTCTCGGGTTCATACACTCCCATAGGCCACAGTCCCATACTAAATGTACTGACAGAACATCATAAAACATACATGAGGCTCGTCCTAGGCTGCTGTACTCACATTAGCCGGCTTGAGTTGATTGATGATGGTAGTTTTGCCGCTGTTGTCCAGTCCCAAACACAAAATATTCACCTCTTTCTTCCTCAGGCCGAGCCAGCCCGACAGTTTATCCAGCAGCCCCATTAGACTCAGTTAACACCCTCACACTGTGCTATACCATGTAAATTCCTGCAGCACACCACCCCATGGATAGTCGGATTACTCTAAATCAAACTGAATTGTTTTACAATATCTCATGGAGGCAAACATCACAGAATAAAAAAGCGATTGCTAGAGTGTGGTTGTACCCAGAGGTAGCCGGCTGGGTATCCCAGCTTGGGAGAGCTAATCCTATTAGGGCGAATTAAGTTCTTTGAACCACCCAGTGACCTGTCCTGAATGGAGCGTCTGATGAGATGTGACAACAGCCCCCACCCACATCCTCATGCATATCATTTACTACAGTAAGGCCTCGCTTCTCTGAAGGTCTGAGGGGGCCCCGTCTCGCTTTGAGGCCCCTGGAAGTCCCTCCCCCGCCCTTCTCCCTCCCATACCTAACCCTGAGAGCAGCAGCTAAGCCTCTGCATTTGAAATAGTGACAGCTTCTCTCAGGTTAGTCTTTCATATTCAATTTTCATATTAAAAAGGAGATTGTGCTTTACAGTCTGTAGTTTCATCCATTTTTACAACTGTAGTAATCCTATATGCATTTATTATACCTGTAGTAATCCTATAAAACATTTGGAATGATTGTGTGCAAATGTCACTCCCAAACCACATGTAACTATAGGAATATTGTAACAAGAGATTTATAAAAGATAAAAACAAAAAACAAACAAACATAAGCTATGATACAGTTACTGTAAACTCACTGTTAGATATAACAAACTTATAAACTCTGAGTCCTTATGTGAAATATTATAGTGATATTTGGCTGCATAAGTTTTGCATTATAGTTTACAATAAATTTGGACCTTGACATGCCAGCTGTGGAACGGGCCAAAGGTCCAACAGCTCCATCTCTTGGTTATTAATTACAAGTGCAACCTTATGAAAAGATGCTGATACAACAGCTGACTTTTACAAATGTATTATGGAGGTGAGCCTAACTTGTTGTCATTTTGGTGTCTTATGGTGCCTTTGGTGTCTGGATATAGAAGTATGTCCAGAAGTTAATAAAATGGTGGTTTGGGCTTTTGTTGGTGATCATTAGTGAAAACCAATAAAAAGAAATATCAATTATAGGATCATGTAAAAAGTATGAATTTATGCTTTCCTTCCTGTAACCAAAACTACTGCCATAGAATTTGGATGGCTTTTATTCCACTTACTATGATGCCTAATGTGAAATCAGTATAAAAAAATAAAAAAATAAAAATAAATCTATATCTATATCTATATCTATCTGCCTCTGCATCTATATGCCAGGTATCTGCATCTATATGCCAGGTAAATTCTATTTGTCAAATGAAACAGAGGGGAAACTAAGTTTTGTGGGATTATCCTCCACTCCATTTCTGGTGCAAAGTGCATGATGTTTCCCCAATTTTCTTTTAATTTTGTTCTATCATTATTATTATTATTGCTAAACTGATTTTCTGGTTGTTTTCCTGTATTTTCCCAAGTGTCTTGCTTATTTTCATGTAATTTCTTGCAAATTTGCGCATCAGCCTTTTAAGTGAATTTCCTCACGTTTCAAAGGGTTAGCATCTCTCAGTCTGCCCTCTGAAACTGTCTTACCCTTAATGTCGGTGCTGCTGCTGACGCATGGTAACCTTCCCCTCTCAAAAATAGAAATAAAATAAAATGAATAGTCAACCACCAGAACTGTTCACCTTTATTTGCAAATAAATATCTGCTGTAACTGCCTCTTACAGTGTGCAAGATCTACAACATCTCTTTGGAAATTATAGAAAAATAAAATACAAGAATTATAAGTATACTTGTACTTTGTACAAAAGAGCGCTCTACCATTGCTCAGCAGTAGGACATGCTAAACAAACAGCATCTCATATTCTCCATATGCTGCAGAGGGGTGGTGAATGTGACTGGCTGTTTGTGAGTGTGTGTGTTTGTGTGTGTATGTATGTATGTATGTGTGTGTGTATGTGTGTGTGTGCGAATGTGTATGTGCATGTACATGCATCCTTCCTACTCCTGAGGCCCTGGATAATTAAGTACACACAGAAAAGTAAAGGTGCCAACTGGGACCTAGAATGGTTCTTCAGAGTGATTCCGTACGAGAACTGTTTCTGGTTCCACAAAGAAGCTTTCAGGCCATGACTCTTTGAAGAACCATTTATTTAAATGGTTCAAAGGTGCAGCAAAAAGCCATAAAAACAATTACCTGAAGAAACAGCAAAACAGAAGGTGCCAATAGTTGTTCCTTGTGGTGTTATAGGAAAACAACTTCCTTCCATTTGATGGTTATTTAAAAAAAAGAAAGATTTTTTTTTTTACATGGTTCTTCAAAACATCCCCATAAAAAGTTCTTGGAGGAATCAGAATTACTTCTTCCACAAACTTTAACAAAAGTTCTCTTTAAGGGCATTTTCAAAACAGCTTTTGGTGGAAGTAACCAGTTCAAATGAAGAATCATCCACTAAATACAGTGGTTCCTTAGGAGTGGATGGGCCCTCAAGGAACCACACAGTCTTTTAAAAAAAGAACCATTTTAGAACCATAGGTTTTCTGTTTGTAGCCTATGCTGCGACTGAAGTCAAAGATCTCTAGATCCAGTGTGCCCTCTGATCCAAGTAAACATTTAAGCCCCGGACTGCGATAAACCCACAGCTTTGCAGGGGCCTCCATTCTCTTGAATATGAAACACAACTCAGCCAAAGGCAAGGCCCTGGGATTCAAGGCCCCATGGATTATCAAACTTTGTCCTAACCCTCAAGTGTTTCTTAACTGGCTAACTGGATTGTAAGGCAATCTGTGTGTGTGTTTGTGTGTGCGTGAGAGTGTGTGTGTGTGTGTGTGTGTGTGTGTATAACTGTTGAAGTTATAATGAGTTATGATGGGTTACGATGCTGCTGTGTATTTTAGTTCTCTCTCTTTCTCTCTCTCCTTCTCTTCCTGCTGTACTGCACACTCACCAGTACGACTAATGGCCTTTTGTCACCAGTTTTCATCCACCAGTGTCAAGCTACTGCTGCTGCCTCCAACTTTTATAACTAGTTACATATCTTCTGTAGCACTGCCTATTCACCATTGATTAAGAGACGGGGAAAAAATGTTGATCTCAATGGCGAACATCTGACATCATGACATCGACTACTGTAAATCCAACGCTTTCCATTTCAGACTATATTTATGTACACCGATTTCCCATATTGCCACAAATGCTGAAACCTTTATATGGTCACACTGTAAGTTGAGACTGGGGTGAAATTCCGTTCATCTACTTTGCATCTGGATCGATCTCCTCAAGCATGTCTGATTATGTGAGTCGTCCCGTGCAAACCACCACCGATCTCGCTGTATGGGTAGGCGTGAGGAAACAGTATGGTTCTTCAGTATCCTGAAGAACCATATAAGCCGATTTTCAGTTTTCAGACGAATGACAGTTTTAAATATCATCATCTAAAAGACTAGGCTTTGTGAACATTCATAGTTATTAAAGACAGTGGAGGTTGATTTTTTCAGGCAATGTTTAACATTCACACTGTTTGTAGACTTATATGGTTATTCATCTGAAGGCAACTGATCCAGGTCTGCAAGTTTAGCATGTGACAGTACCAACAGAGGTGAATGGTGTCGTGTGATCTTAATGTCATATGCCCATAAGAGTTTTCTCATTTCACGATTCATAAACTCTCCTCTTTGAGATACTGAGGTGACTGCATAATACTGTATTGCTGATTTGGATAGAATTTATAAATAAATAAAACTTTAAATAAGATCCAGATTTACTAGGGCTTTCACATACAGGACTGCACATAGATAGATATTAGGTTATGATAATAATTATCGATAAATCGTCTATACATTTTTAAAACATTCAAGAAATCCTCAAGACTGGCTTCTGAGTTCTTTCTTCAAGTATTAGCAAACCAGATTCTCTGGAGAGAGGCTAAATAAAATAACTTGAATAATATCTTCATGATAACTTTATCAAACTCTGGGAAAAAAAACCAAAAAACAAAAACAAAAAACTTTGAGGACCTTTTCGATTGCACACCCGATAGCAGCTACATGAGCACAAAACATGGAGAGAGAAAAGAATAAACAAAAGAAAGAGTAGATTATGTTTGCAAATCTACATCTCTAGGTATTGTTGCTCCATATAGAAAGTACTGCTGCTGCAACAAGGCATTACATTCCCCTTATTGAGGGCTGGGGCCAGTCTTAAAAGAGTCTAGCGGGCTGTGTTGTAATTGTCTGGCAGAAGCAAGTCTATAGGGCGAGGGAAGGGAGGGCATATAGTAGAAAACAGTCTCTGTTGCTATTGGGTGGGTGGGACACCAGGGGGCAGTCTGCTGTGGTCATCCGTCCAGTGACCTCCTGGTTAAAACAGACCATCCTTCTGTCCGTCTGTCTGCATGAGGGGTGAAAACTGAGGCACAGGCTGTAGACTGTCTGTCCTGCGGTCTACACTTCACTTCCATCTGGTCCGTCTATCCACACGTCCCATGTTGTGCTGATGGGCGCTCTCATACATGGAAGCCCTTCTCCTGTTCGTGCAGTAGCTGGAGGCGAAGGGTCTGTACGCTGCTGATGATCCGCCTCTGGTGGCCGATCAGCTCCACCCCGATACGCCTGACATCTCTAGGCCGTGAGGGGAGATGAGCACACACATACACACGCCCAGACACACACACAACACACGCACACATGCATACACACACACGTACACTCTATTACTATATTATGAGCACCTTCCGTTGACTGCATTCATTCATTCCACACCCAAAGGCTAACCCTAACCTTAAAGGGAGTGAGGCAGAGACATGTCCTGCCTCTTTGAGGTTCTCTTTTATCACCAGAAGGTGGTACAATTTCTCACAATAACAACAATAACTTCTCTGGCATTTTTTTTAAATCCTGGCACTTATTCTTATTTGCTTGGTATAGGAAACTTATTTTGATGACAACTAACTATAAATTTAAAGAGATTTAATTATAAGGGGGAAACAATGACATAAATTTTTCTTTCTTTACTGTGAAGCACTTGTGCACCTGCTGTCTTAGAAAGACCTCCTCTGGATACTACAATAGAGTGCACATAATTTGGTAGTTGAACCTGTATGGTTCTCATTGTAGGGCCAACTTACTAATAGATCACATGCCTAATCCATATTTTTGTCAGTTTAATCAAAAGGGTCCTCACTTGAGTTTACCCTCGGCAATTACAGTCACTGTATTCCAGGAGTTATTTTATGACAATGTGTACTTTTTTTTAATATTAGTTTTTGGCTTTTCTGTTTTATTTGACAGTCACAGTAGAGAGAGGATTCGAACCCAGGATGCTGTGATGACGACTCTTAAAAAGTGGTATGCACTCTTATTTGGTGAGCTACCGGGGTGCCCCAGCAATGTGTACTTTTTCAGTGATCCACTGTCCCTCCGCCTCCCTCACTCCTATTTAAGTTAGTGTTTCTAGATCTTCCAGAATGTCTTTTGCCAACTTGCTTTTGAAGGTGTGCATGCAGTCCTGTGAAGATCAGGGCGTCCCTATGATTGTCATCATGCCCTTACTCAAAATAAGTGTCTTACGGCTGCGCTGTGATCTGATTTGTTAAGGCTACCGTCAGAGGAGAAACTGGCATCTCTACTTCTTCTAAAAGTGAATTGTGACTGTTGAATGTTGATGAAGAATAGTTTGTCTATAAAGAACTCCTTGTTCTTTGATTCTTTGATTGCGGGATTGACGTGTGCAGTTTCAGATAGCCTCTGCTATCAAACTTCATATTATATGCAATGGAAATGTCTGAAAATGATGTTAGGGTATTTTCTCTGCAAGACATTTAAATGCTACATGGAGCTTAATTTATGACTAATTTAATAACCACAGTAACTCTATGGAAGTTTTAATGACCAACAAACCCAGGGGCTTAGCTCAGACTCACAGTGCAATTGTTCAGCTGTCCAGAAAATGTAATAGTTTGTTTTATTTCTTTCTGGGTGTATCACTTTCGACATGGGGACAGAATTTTCATTTTAAGGTGAACCTTTCCTTAAAAACTTTAACTTTTACCCTAATTATATTAATGTTATCCTAACCCTAATTTGGCTCTTACAGAGGAGAGAATCTGCTAAATCTTTCTGTTCATTGCCTATGAGGACCTCATAAGGATACAGATACAAGAAGATACATAATCTGTACATGCACAGACATCATTTTACTCTTGATCATTTGTTTAAAAAAGCTAAATAAAGAAGTTCACTCTGCAACATTGACAGAATAACATATTTCACACTGGTTATGTTTTGGTTCTTTAACTCACTCGATACTCATCCTGGCCACAGAATCCAACGTGTTGAAGCCTGCTGCCATAAAATTGCTCTTATACTGGCTCATCTTAATGGAGTCCAGCCAGTCGCTGATGGATATGAACATTGGGTAGTCCATTACCTCCCCTGGAGACTCTGGTAAACTGATACAATCAAAGGTCCAGTTAGGTTAGTTAAGCAAATCATTTACATTTACATTTTAGGCATTTAGCTGACTTGTTGACTTTATAAAGAATGACACACGAATAAACCAAAATTCCTAGATCACTAAAAGGATCAGCAACCAAAATTAAGGAATGCAAAGGTTACAGCCTTAGTGTCCTTACATTATTCCAGCAACCAGAGTGATATTGTGAGAGCAAAGGGCTAAGAAAAAAATAGAATAAAGGCTAAGGACAGAAATGCAGGGAAGAGCGAATGAAGTGACTAGAGGGGAAAAATTACCATTCGTTCAGTTAATATCCTCGGTTCAGTTCACTTCAGTTAAATTTAGTTAAAACAAATGTGAACTTTGGCAGGGTTTTGGGTTGTATCATTACCTGGATGTTATATGAGTCCACAAAATCTCCTCATTAGTTGCCCTGTGTTTCCCTGGGCTGCTAATCCATAATACTGTATCTCTATCTCTCCATTCTCTTCTACAGCAAAACAACAAAACAACACTTGAATAAATAAATGAACATGAACAAGTTGGATTTTGCCAACATAAAAAACAGGTCTCAGTACCCATTTTTGGTGAAATTCAATATCTCTTCTCTTGTTATTTTCCTATTTTAAATGAAAAGTATTTCCAGCTGGTAGCGTCTGCTTGAAACTTCCACATAGTAACCTTACGCCAGGAAGAAATAAACTGATAGTGTTTGTTCATACACATGTTTTTTATATTGGCATAATCCACTATGGTTGCGTTCATTTATGCACTACAAGTGTTATTTTGGGAGCTGGTTTGCCACACTATGGAAGTGAATGGAGACACAGAAATCCAGTATTGTAGATGATCAACCCATCGGAGCACAGAGCAGCTAATGAGGAGATTTCACCACCATTCACCATGTGAACTCATATAACACCCAGGCAACTATACAACCCAATGCTTTACCAAAGTTCAATTAGTTTCCACTAGCCTCAGTTCAACTCTCTGACCCACTGAAGTAATCACAGCTGTTGACTGCATCCTAAGCTAGGGCTCCATACTTTACCTCTGTATGTCCTCGACCAGCGGCAGCAAGCTGCTGGGGTTGCGAATCAGTTTATCCAGAAAGGAAACCACATCGGTGAACTTGGGCCGATGACTCCTCTCCTTCTGCCAGCAGTGCAGCATCAGCTGGTGCAGAGCCACGGGGCAGCCCATTGGCGCTGGCAGCCGGTAGCCCTCTTCAATAGACAGAATCACCTGTGGTGGCGCAGGAATGGGATGTAAGGTCTCTCGGGGTGGATTTGCACATGTATAGGCTATGTCTGTGTGAATGACAACCTGAATGGCCTCAAGATGTTGCCATTTAGTTACATTTTCTTTCATCTTGAGTCCAAATGCAACCCATGGAGGAAGTCTTGTAGATACATGTGTCACCATGTTTTCTTCAATCAGCATATATAAACAGATAACTAATACACTCAAAAATTCAATTTTGTCTGAAATCTTCTGGCACACCAAGACAAAATTTCAGCATTTGCATGATGGACACATGGACATGGAACCTGATAAATAACCCTGCTTTTGTACTGCATCTTGCATTGTGGCCTTATATATTGGGATTTGCATCTGTGGCCAGTGGAACAGTATATTGAATGCAGAACAGAACTTGTGCAGGTCAAATAGTGGATGTGAGCATGGAGGTTTCTGTGTCTGAGTCGTACCAAGTTGATTTCACTGTGACGATGAAATCTAATTTATTTGTGTGTAATTTTAGATGTGAAGCAACACATGCTAAACTGTGAAGGGTGTGTTGCATCCATGACACTGTGTCCTTGTTCACATACACCTGCTTTGCATATGCCTAAAGAGAAAGATATCTTATTGATCAGCCACCTTTTGCAACAAAGTATGTGTTCATGATTTCCTCCAAGATTTCACAATAGTCGTGTGTGGACTGAAGATGCAAAACAGTGACAGCGGTTTTCTCCTTTAACCAGGGAAGACTTCCTTGGCTGTTTGATCTCCTGTGTGGGAGACTTTGTTTTGAATTTGGTCAATATAACATTTTACTTGAACATGCAATCCATACAATCAATCAAGTCAGAGGTTGTTTCATATGACAGGCCAATATAATCCCCCGTTGATCTTTATCTGAGGTGACTGTTAAGTATAAGGATGATCCTCCATATAGTAGATTTCCATATCATAAATATCATACATATCAAATATCACATATCATATCTAAAGGGACTGTGGGAATGTAGAAAGCTGTGAGTCTCTGCGGGGAGCTGTAGTAGTAGCTAGGCCGCGATGAGACAGCGTTAGGCTGCTGGAGGCTTGGCTGGCCTTTTGCCTTAGAAAGCACTTCTAAGCAATTCCCAAGCATCACAAATCCCCTCTAGCCCTGAGACCTTACTGAATGTGTGTGTGAGTTTATGTGTATAAATGTGTGTGTGTGTCAGGGGTTGAGGGGATTACGGTGGGGCTTTCACACTCAGTGGAGAGAGGGATGGATCTGCTCCCTCCACGGCCCCGCCAATCCCTGACCACAGTCCAGGGATCAGCGGGTCGCTCAGCCAGGCTCTGACTCCACAGCTTTAACCCCCCCACCACTCTACTGGACCGAAGTCCTCTGAAAGTCTGTCTCACCTTTATTGCTCTTTTCCTTCCCCTCTCACTCATCCTTTTCATCCTGTCGGTGAATCTCTCCAGCATTTTTCTTCCCCCTTTTTTCTCTCTCTCGGGTTGTTTTTTGATGTGAGAAAACACTGAGCAGGGGTGTGAAAGGCCTACCACTTTAACCAGTATAATGGACAGTAAACTCAAAATTCGCCCAGTGGACTTTGCAGAGTAGAACTGGAAAGTCACAACTGCAGCAGCAATAGCCTTGAGGTTTGAGACACATGCTTGTGGAAGGACAGTTACGGTCTCACATCCCCAGGACACGTGCAAAGTGAATGGGTAATGCTCTTCCATCCTCCAGCAACTACCACTGAAGTGCCCTTGAGCAAGGTACCTAATGTCCCACTTGACTCAGTGGCTCTGCATTGTGGTCATGGGGGCTCTGAGGGGTGAATGTGTGGAATGGGGTGGTATAGGCATGGAGCTTAATCGTGTTTCCTGGATAAATAAAGGTTGAAAACCTGTTGAGGTGAATCAGCAGCTCCAGTTTGCATGTAGAATAACTTACATCTGTCAAAGGGAATGATAAATTGTACTAGAATTGTACTCATTTTTGTCTGAATATTGAAGTGTTTTTAGTGTTTTAAGAGTTTTAAGGGACCAGAGTCCACACTAATCTGGAGAAACCTGAAAATGCATCTTTATTTCTCCATTTCCTCCTTTTGTCCACATTAAAATGTCCACATTTGTCCACATGAAAACACTCTCAAGAGAATAAATTTTAAACACCGGTATGTCTTTTGCCCCTTTTCCACCAAAAAGAACCTGGTGCTCGTTCGGTGCTGGTGCTAGAGCCGGTACTTAACTGGTTCCAACAAAGAACCGGTTTGCTTTTCCACCGGCCAAGAGCCA
>OMLB01041654.1:2896-23816 GCA_900302555.1 Myripristis jacobus
TCCTCGCCTCTGCCTCCCATCCCCACCTCCCCTTACCCCCAGTACTCTGCTTATCCTCAGGAGGTGTGTCCCTCCCCTCCCTCCAATCCAAGCCCCTATCAGGACTTCTACCCAGCACCCTACTCCCACTATGAGGGCTGGGACCCGCAGGGCAGGGTGCTGGGGATGGGACAGGGGGGAGAGAGGGACGCACAGGCCGGCTCCAAGATCCAGGAGGGCCCCCTGGAGTTTAGCAGCTCTGCTTCTATGCACCACATCACGTTAGAAGAAGGTGGGTTTTATGTACAGGGTTTTATCTCTTACAGTAAATGAGCGGAAAACACAATTTAATAAATGTTTGGTACAAGTCAAGCAATATAATGGAATTCTATCAGCCTCAGTTGAAAAAAAAAAGATTATTCACCAAACTTAATAGGTTTTTCCATTGTGTTCACGTTATTTTCACTTCCCTATAAAAAGATTGATAAACTTTAATAAGACCTGAGTCTGAGGTGAACGTTCAAAATTTTGGTCAAGGGAAAAAGCCTCATATTATATTTATATAGGTCATGGAAATTCAAGATTTTAAGCATGGTAAGTCACGGAAAAATCTGGGAATTTTGCATTTTATACAGCGTGCAAAGTTTGCCTATATTTACTCAGAATATTGCTTCTCAGAATGATAATAGCACAGAATAACCAGATAACGTATGTGTTGAATGTGTGATGTAAGGATATCTTGATGGATAGAGGGATGGATGGAGATGGAAGGACAGAATTCACTTTTTTCCCCTCTTCTCTCTCCACAGTGACGGAGTTCATCGGGGAGGACATCCGGAGTTTCCAGTCAGGCTCACAGATGGACAACCAGCCAAACTGAGCTCGGCGCGGCTCTGCTGTCATTAGCGCATTTGCTATTCATCTTTCTATTCACTATGCACTTGGTATTAAGATATGTTGCTCCAATTAAAGGCAATATTGAAAGGGGAATTTAATTACGAGGACACTGTTGTAATTATGGCCATAGCTAGCTGTTATGGTTTTATAAAGGGAGACTAATGTTTTTAACATGTTTTCAATATAAATTATACAAGAAACCATGTGGGGATGGTGTGTATGTGTGTGTTATTTGTGTTTTTGTTGCACTGGACTGGTGCTAAAACAAGAGCTTGACACTGTTCATTGGGTATAAACTAAATCCAGAGTAGAGAGGCTGAAGGAAAATAGTTGAAGTAAAGTACCATAATTTCTTACTGTCCTGGCAGCAACTTTAGTCTCCTGATAGGATGACTTTTTTTTTGGTTCCTGGAGATTATGGGATGTGTCAAGGTAATGGTAACTGGGTTTGGGTCCTAACATTGTCACTAAACAGAAAATATTTCCAAATATTATCGTGATGCCAGAAGAATGCATAGTATGTTAGGAAAATAAAAGAAAATAAGGCACACAACGAGTTAAAATCAGGGTTCCCACAGGTTGTGGACTTTCTGGAAAGTCATGGAAAACAGACAACAAAAGAATTCAATAAATTGTTGGGACAAGCCATGGAGTATCATGGATTTTTCTTCACCTCCTCTGCAGAATAAAGCAGAACAATAAACTTTAATAAGACCTGAATATCAAGTGTGTTTAAAAATTTTAATCATGCAAAAAAAACAACTTCTTATTATCAAGGTCATGGAAATGTAGCATTTCATCATGCAAAAATAAGGCAATTTTATATTTGACACAAAGTGGGAACCCTGAAGACCTTGAAGACAGATTAGCTGATAAATCAACTCGAGGTGAGACTTGTCGTTTCCAAAATCTTAGGTAATGGCCACTAACTCTGCACAAATCAACACAAATGTTCGTATTTATGCCTTTTAAGGTGTCCCTTTCCTTCATGGCTGTCTCTGCTCACGTAGAGCCCAGTGTGAGGTTCAGCTGGAGCGGACAGGAAGCCATGCAGAGGAAGTTTGGGAGAAAACAGAGTGGTGAGACCGAGGCTGCGGGTGTTAAGTTGACCTTATGCGACAAGTGTGATTTAATGTGGCCAGGCTGTGACCGTTTGAGGTGTTTGAAAGGTTTCTGTGAGGAATAGTCACTGAAATCCTCTTCAAACAGCGCAGGACATCAGGCCAGGTACTTGGCATGACTTCTTGGAGAGCAGCGCCACCTGGAGGGGGAGGACTTGAACTCACCACCACCTGAAAAACACCCATAAATCTGCAAATGGTGGGATATTTCTCATTCTCCTGCAAGTCCTCACAGGTCTTGCTTTCTGCCGTGTGGGCTTTCTCCGCCAAAACTGACTGAGGCCGTGGGAAACAAGAAGACGAGACGCTGATTATTGAAAATTAACCACAACAAGAAGGCAATAAAATGCACTGAGTTAAAACAAAAGACAAGAGAATAGCCTTATATGTTTTCTTGACAGTTTTATGGGCCTATATGGTTCAACGTAACCATACATGGGCATGCAGGGGAATGGAGACTGAAGAAGTCTAATGCTAAGACACAGATATACAGTAGTTAAGCACTGGACAGGAGGTCTATGCATCATATAAGCTGAACCTTCGTGTGGAAACTGAAGTCATAATTTGTTCATGACTTCAGCTCTTCCAGCCGCTCATTTTCTCTCTGGCAAGCACTCAGGAGAGGTAGCCACACATGGAAAGTTATTAAGAGGTAAAATGTGGCAAAAAAAAAAAAAAAAAAGTACACTGCAAGATTGTCACCAAAATAAACTAATGCCCTAAATGCATTATACATTCATAAACCTCTAATTGCAAACAGATTTTCATTGCTTATGTGATTTAAAATTCAGAGAATGTATATTTTTTTTGTGGGTATAGCAGTCGGGAACTTATTATTTATTTTTTCTCTTAATTACACTTTGAGTTTGTTCATGATGACCTTTCTATTGATTGGGGGTTTAGTCACATTTTCACAGATTTATCAATCAAGCCGCATCCATTAGTTATACTTTGGATCCTGCTCTTCCACAGACCCTTACATAATTCGAAGGAGCCTGACATAAATAGCCGTTTGAGAATCTCAGCATCGTTTCCCTGCCAGCAGAGACGGGGTGTGTCAGGCTTCCCTCCGCATCTGCTAATCCATCTGCAAGAATTTAATTAGTCCGGGATTCAGCGTTCAGAGTCAAAGTGTCTCATGATCTACAGTAGGTGCTGTTCCAGAGGCTTTTCTGTCCTGACAAGAGCACAGTTCTGGGAGAAGAACTGCTTTTCAGACTAAAACTAAATTGTTATACATTTCATCTTTATTTTTTTTTTTTCATAAATGCTTTACAATGTGGAATATCTAGAGAAAGAGCTGTGACTTGAGATTATGGTCCAGCTCCCACTGAGCATTTTCATTCCCACTGAGATACAAAATCATCAATAACCTGATGTAAGACATTGATAATGCAGTAATGCCTGGTGCCATATTCTCACCGCCAGATTCTCGCCAGTGATGTTTTGTGCGTCATTCATTGGTCCATTAGTTATTTGCAGTCACTCTCAAGAAATATGACTAACACGTTTTGGAAGCCCCTTATCTCTCTCTTTTCCTGTCTTTTCTGCTCCATTGACTTTACCTGACTGTTACTGTCTCTCTATATCCAATTGCACAATCTAGACACACATAAAGGATGGTGATGGTTCATCATCACCACTTATGAGGAGAAACAGTAGACTTGCACAACACGTAAAAGTAGACCACTTCCTGTGTCATAATGTATTGCTTAACAATCTTTGTGTCTTGCGCCATCTGTAACTTCCTGTCGTGTTTGCACAACTAGAAATGTATATCATATATTATAGATCAAATTGCACTGCAATATCTTTCAGTACAGTAACATTTGAGATATAAAGTCTATCCTTATGTCTTTGCATGTGGCTTTAATTGTAAGTTTCACCAGGGGGAGGTGTAATCTCACACATCAAAGAGCTCTGCCCTCGTCCACATGACTGACACATGCAGGTTGACACCGCGGGGGCAACTGCAGTCTGAGGAGTGATGCCTCCACCAGATCGTAAAGAGCCTGAGCGATAACAGAATGACCATTATGTCTAAAAGTGGCTGTGGTTGCTGGAAAATTAGATTCCCAAAAGGCAAGCTAACTATAGGATCAGTGAGGCGTTTCAGAGCAACAGCGAGCACGGACACCGCTGCCGCTCGCTTTTAAGAGCTCCCCTCAGCGTTTCATTTTTACCTCCGTCCCGTTGTGTTGTCCACATTTTGCAGAGTTTCTGTATTTGCTCATTGTTTGGGTTTACAGCTCCTTCCTGTATTCTTGTCAAGTTGGTGCTTGTCTAATAGATTTATTGATTTTTCTTATGATTAAACTTTGAGACTGTTCACGATGACCCGTCTGTTGACTGGGGGGTTTAGTTGCATTTTCAAACATTCATAAATCAAGTTAAAGTTTTTGCAGTGTATTGTCATGTGTGTGTTGCAACGTTGTTGTGTGTGTGTTGTCACGTTGTTGTGTGTGTGTTGTATTTGCTTGTATTTAGTGTATATGCAGTTTGGCAGGGTAGTATGGTGTGCCAATATTTATAGTAATGCTACTGCTTAAACAAATACAAATGGTAAGAACAATACAAGTCCTAATACTGATGATAGTGCTAATATGCTAATATGACAGCTAATACAAAAATTGGGATAACAATGTTTACTTTACCATATTGTTTTATATCTTGTATTATAGGTTACAGCAAATACATCTTTTTTTAATATTTTTTTTTATATATTTGGCACCTTAAATAGTTTTGTTTAATTTAACTCTTTTAGCTTTAGATATTTAGTTATAGTTTAGTTAAACTTGCAATTAGCAATTTATGTGTGAATACAACGTCTGGAAAATTGCTACTCAGTTTCATTGTACCACTATCTATCTATCTATCTATCTATCTATCTATCTATCTATCTATCTATCTATCTATCTAAGTTAATACTAACAAGTAAGTTAATACTAAAATACTATAATGCTAATAGTCCTGATGCAAATACTAGTTTTAGTGCTAAGCTTAATGCATTTCATAGTGATGCTAATGCTATAACTAATGCTATCGGTAATACTAAACCTAATGCTAATACTTATAGTAATGGTTATGGTAAAGTGATGATAATTCAAAAGATAATGCTATTATTGACACTACTAGTAGTAGTATTCATATTAGAATTAACATTAGCCTAATATAAACACAAAAGCGAATGGTATGTTAATGCTAATGCTAATGCTAATAGCCTCCTCTCAAGCAAACTTAACATTTGTCCTGTTTTTCTGACTGTCGTGTTGCAGCCCAGGATTTGGTTTTTGGGGGTTTTTGGAGATTCCCGCCATGTGAGAGAAAACACCTACGGACAAATGTACGGTTGCAAACTCACATTTAAATCAGCCTGTGAGGTGCAGAGAAATATTTTTAATGTGCTGTGTTTGTAGCCTATGGGAAAACAGAAGACGTCTGCTGATGAGCAAGGGTCACACTGGAGAAACACGTCACAGGACTTTTGGAAAAGCAGAAGTGTCATGCTTAGTATTTATTTAAGACTGAATGGACATTGTAAAAACACAGGTTTAAAAGGCCATAAAGCAAAAATTAGTGTAGGAGTTAAACAAGAATTTGGGGAAGAGAGAGGCTGATGTATGATTTTCAGTATTCACCCTTTACATGAGGAAGTTCAACTCCATGAATGACGGAAGATGGCTTCTGGAGGCAAATTACAACACAGGGTCAGATGGGGGTCAGAGGCATGAAATGTGTTGAAATACGCAGAATAATACTGGGGAATGACCTGGAGAAAATTGCTTTGCTTGCACAGCTGCTTATCATAAGGACTCCTAACGGCCTGTTAAGACAGGGTGGTAGGAAGAAAGAGAAAGAGTGTAGAAAGCAACAAAAATATTTCTGGAGGAAAAGCAGGATGCATGATGTTTATGATCAGAGCCATTCATTGTTTTTGATGGCATTTTTTTTGTTTTGTTTTATTTTGATAGCTGACAGTTGTGAGGGTTGAGAGAGATGAGACAGAGAGATGACAAAGGCAGGATTCAAATATAGCGCGGCCCGTTATGGTCTGAACCAGAGCGAACCGTGCCTCCGGGAGCCCCGTTCAGTCATGTGTGATATTTAAAACATTAACACACTGCGCCAGTTCACACAAAACCCAACGGTTTTGCTTTCAGTTTAACTTTTCACCTATGGTTTGTTTTCACCTTTGTTAATTCAAAAACTGGAGCAAAAGCAGGGAAAACAACGTATTTGTATCTATCTGTGGAGAAATGTTGCCTTCTCGCTCCAATCGAAGGGTCAACATTGGTGAAATTTGACCTACGACTTTGCACGCTTGACTTCAAGTCTTCAGTGTCACGGTGACCCCACAGCTGAAAATAAAACATGGAGAAAGCTCTAATTTTAGCAGTTTCCCACCATTCAGTTCTACACAATATTCTACCACCATATTCATTGCAGAAAACAAGTTTTTTTCTTCAGATCAATCAAATATAACGTGACCACCACCTACAGACAACCAGTCACTATAAACAGAACCTCCTTTTTTTTTTTTTTTTTTTTAATTTTTTGGTCGATTAAACATTTTATTAAATTTTTGGAAACCTATTCAATGCTCCCCATCATCATCCTTGAGTGAGGAATCATTTTTTTATTGCCAACCTCACATTTAGCTAACTTTCTTGAAGGGTTTGAAGTGGTTGACTATAATAAAAGTGCTCTAAAAATTAAAATATGTATTATTAGATGCTGCAGGTTTTCACTGCATAACAAACTAGTTTATCTCTGAAACCTGCTTATTAACCAGTTTGTTACATAACCTGCGTCTCACAGTTAAAGTCACTGTGCACTAGAGTTTTCATGGTGATGTCAAACATTCACAAATAAATGTTTAAATGTTTTAATACTTCTTTTTGGAGGAAACATTGACACTGCTTTGCTTGTTGTCATTCATGCTTTGCTGTAAGCTGATGAGCTGGTTGGAGCTGTTTACACTGTGTGACAATGTTAGCACAAACTATTCAGGGCTTGTGTCCCAAGACTACGCAAGCAACGGGGGGTTATATTGAGTCTGCACTCTTAAAAAAAAAAAGGGTTTTGGTTATTTTCAACACAACTGTGCCCTGCCTTCTGCCTAGTGCATGCTGGGATAGGCTCCAGCCCCTACTGTGACCCTGGATAGGAGTAAGCAGATATGGCGGATGGGGATGGATGAATGGAAGAAAACAAAACATCTCTGTCTCTAGTTTGAGACTATAAATTACATGCTTTCAAAACAATACTGGAATGCTAAGAGGTAAATGGGTGTTGTTGGAAGCCTGAATCTCCTCTGTACACATCTACTTCAAGAGTGGAAAGACGGCGCTGTGTCGGAGACGGAGCGCTCTCTATGGCCTCTTTCATTTGAGATTGTATCAAGCTATTGTAAGACCGATGACTTGCACTCTTTGTTCGCCTCATGGGTCAGAGTGGGAAGGCCAAGAATTAATTTTGTTTTTTAAGGAGAGTAGGAAGGCCACTCCCCGTAAGGACTTTTTTTCCCTTTTACAACAGTAGGAGGGCTTAGCAGGAGAGACTGTAAAACAGACAGAGCCATGGCAGGAGAGTCAGTCCCGTGCCAGCGGGGACATTTAAGGTTTGAGAGGCAGAGGTCGTAAACTCTGCACCCTCTCGAGGAAAAACGGCAAAGAGAGCAAAGCAAGAGAAATGTTTCTGGGGCAATGAGAGCATTCTCGCCGCAGGGGCCCCTCCAACTACATCATTTTTTCAGCACAATGTGTTTATAATGATGTAAAGAATGAATGTTATTACTCCATTACACACTCTTTAGATTGTAGTTCCAATCTTTTATGCAGTGCACAGCCCAAAATATACACGAATCAACCACAAAAGGCATTTGAATCAAATTTTCCATACACAGACATTTCAAAATCAGGTTAAAGTCATAAAGCAAGACTACAGTCAGGTTCACACAGACACACGCCTTCACCTGAATCGACCCAGCTCTGCTATTCAACCAGGCACAGCGTTACAGACACTCCAAAACACATAAACTCAAACCCAGGATACACCGGCTCAGTGAACCTGGCCTGGGCTCTGTGCAGCAGTGTCATGGTGTCAGACACGCTGTAAAACGACAGAGTCCCCGCCTTGTGATCCAGGTACACTCCTATCCTCCCCGTGGCCGGGGTGGCTATTCTAGTCGCCACGTTCCCATGCCAGAAGGTGCAACCCTTCTTCGAACAAAACAAGCTCCACGACTTGTCATTGTGTCCGAAGTGGGCGTCGTTGCCGCCTCCTTTCCTGGACATGGAGTTATAGGCCACTGCGATGTTGACCCCTCCCCCGCTGCACTCGGCCTCCCAGTAGCAGCGACCGGACAGGGCTTGGTGGCACAGCACCTGGCACCAGTAGTCAAACCGGCCGGGGTGGTCCGCACCGGAGTGCTCCCTGCCCCGGACCTTCACTGCCCTCAAGTCCTGGGACACGCTGAGGTCCCTGTGGGCCGTCCTGGGATCCACGGAGAGCTGGAGGGAATCTGGAGAGGGAAACAGAGGGAGGGAGGGAGGGAGGAGAGGAGAAAAATATGCTGACAGACAAAGTAAACAGGGGTGTATAAATAGCATGCGCAGAACAGATGAGTTCCTTCCTTGTGGTGAGTTGCACCCCATTGTGCTTGATTGCCAAAAGAACTCTCTTAAATTAGTCGCCTCACCTTAATCTACGCCCCCTCTTTAAGACTGAAGTGGATTTGATCAGTGAAAATCGCAAGGAGTCGTCGTTTCCACCTGGACTCACCTGCTCAGTCTGTTTCATAGAAAGAGCAGGTTGCCCACATGTTTGCTCTAATCTGTATTTTCCCACTTCACTCTCAGTTGACGCAATTATCACAACCTGAAAAGTGACTTTTTAGCTAAAAATGGGTTCTTATATCTAATTTATGAAGATAACAGCAAAATATTAAGTCTTGCAACCACAAAACCACAAAAAATCTCCATTTTAACAAGTAATTTTGTGTTTTAAAATGTAATTTTTCTCTAAATAAGGCAAAAAAGTCTGGCTGTATGATGATACTATTTGTTTCCAATGGTAATCAACTTGTTTCCAAAATTTTCTTGAATTAAGTGCCATTCTCTCTTTATTAGTGAGCTGATCCGCCTTGACTGTATACTTAAAAAACACATAAAACTGCATTGGAAACAAGTGGGATTATCTCATCTGCTTGACAGATTTTTTTTTTTTTTTTTACTTTGTTTGAAAAAAAACAAATTTTCACACCAGTGTTATGCTAAGGTGGGGATTTTTACTGTGTGCTCAACATTAAAATTTCAGATTTTAAATGACTCGATTCAAGAAAAACACGGCCAGATTTGCTCCATTAACAAGGAGCCGTGAAGGAACACAAGGTGAGCCGCCCTTTCCACCTGGCACATTGCAAAAATAATATTTAAAATTGTGCAACTAATGAAAATAGTCTATATAGTGTAAAGGTGAGTATGAGAGAATAGATTTACAGTTAAATTGCAAATAGTTTTTCGACTCATTGGTGATCCAGGCAAGAATCAAACCCTCCAACTGGTTTAAGATGATTTATTGTAAGGTTTGATTTTTTATTAATGTCGAATTCACCCCAACCCTTGGGCTGGTAACACAGAGCTAGCCCACTGTGTGTGTGATGTCCTCAGTCAATGAGATTAATCCCCAGAGCTTCTTATAACAGTGTGAGCCGAGGTTTCTGTTTCAACTTACAGTACAAAAACTCAGGTCTGACCCTGGGCTCCGGACACTCCAGGAGCTTCACCGTGTTTGCTGTGAAGGGAGAAGCATGAAACTGTATAGCAATAATGTAGTAGCATTTTATCTGCGTGTATCAACAAAAGAAAGTTTTAGTTAAGTCGGCATATCGGCACAATAATCAGAGGTTGTTTTTTTTGTGCACCAGCTGTTGTTCCCACCTGCTCGGGATATCTTGGGCAGTTCTCCCTTGAATAAATCCTCCAGTCTCCTCTGAAGAGCAGACACAGAGGACTGCACTTTGCCAAAATCCAGCAGGGGAACCACCGTGACGCTCAGGGACTCAGTGAGCTCTGTCTTCTGGGAGACAGACTGACAGTTCTGTTGAGAAAAGACAAAAAAAAAAAAAAAAAAGGAATAACACACAGCACCAGGGCAGCATCTCCTCCCCACATGTGTCCACACCTGTTTTCACTGATTTCAACCAGAAAGGGAGCAGCCGCTCAGTGAAGTCAGCTGCTGTAGAGTGTGAATGTCTTGTAAAAGTGAAAAAGTTGAAGTGTTAGAATGAAAATCTGCAAACTCTTCCATGACACAGGCCTGGACAGCACAGGGCCAGAGGGAACATTGCAGCCTCATGAGTCATGCTGATATTATACAATCCGGTGAGTAACCTCTGTGCTGGACAACCCATGGCCTGAAGTCGGCTTCTACCAAAATGAGTTTTCTCTTAGAGGCAAAATCTGACTTTGATTTTTTTTTTTTTGCTGTTGAGGCTTAAAGTAGCCGATATTTTGCATTTCGTGCCAATATTCATTATATTTAAATCTGAAAGTTACCATAAAAAAAGAAACAAATCAGGAAAACTGTTAAATCTCTTCAATGAAATGTTTCAACAAACACAATGAACTAAGATTGTATTGCAAATATTATTGTGTGTGTGTGTGTGTGTGTGTTGAAGAACATCTGGTTCCACAGGTGAAGATTAGTACAATTATTTTAAAATTCAAAAACATTTAAACTACTTCTCATCCATAATGAATAATATTTTACAATTGCTTGCTGTGGTTAGAAGTTGCAAATATTTGTCGATGCACACATTGCCATACCTTGTTTGCATCTCACAAATTTGGTTATCATTTTGTTTGGATTCAAATGAAGAGGTAAGTATATGATGACTGTTTTTTTTATCTGATAACAGGGGAGGCCAGGGCATGCTGGGAAACGGGCTTGACCTTCACTGTGGCCAGAATTATCCGCAACGGAAATCAATAGCAGCAAAAAGAGCTACACTTTCATTTCCCTATAAATCAATAATAACACATCAGAGCTACATGAGAGTTAATAATTGCACACATTTGGAAAGCGCTCGCTGGACAGTAAAGATGTTTGCCAAAAATGTAGAACAAGGAACTAGGCAAATCACCATAGCAGCAGAACTGTATCATCAAAACAGTGTTGGATTCTGTTCTCATGGTGGGAATACATCACCGCTTTTCAACTGTATAAATAATCAGGGTTTGAAAAAGTGTTTTTGCTGATCAGGGACTCTACATGGGGAGGCAGCGACCTGGAGGAAGTAGATGTGGTCGTCGGTGGTGCAGAGCCTCTCCAGCTCGGCGTCCCTCCCCCTCAGCCTCTCCAGCCCCTGCTCCAGTTTGTCCAGCAGCTGCCGAGCCTGGCTGACGGCCGTCTCCTCCTGGCCCCTGATCAGCTCCCTCACCTCCCTGCGCCTCGTCTCGATGGACTGGAGGAGCTCGGCGAAGATCCTCTCGCTGTCCTCCACTGCCGCCTGGGCTGAGAGCTGCAGCACATCCAGAGAGAGACGTGACAAACTAAGCGTGCTCTGGAGAACATTTATCCCGACGAGATGCCCATAATTTGGACATTTTTTGACACAAAATGATAGACATGATGATAAAACTCACTAGTGAACAGGATTTTGGTCATTATGTATTTTTAAACCATTATTAATACAATATTAACATAGCAATGGCTGTGATTATTTACATTTTTAAATATTGAAAGATGAGCAACAAATAAATTTTCATCTCCAAAATGGATATTTAGAGGTTTGGAATAAGACCCCTCTCTCTTGTCCATTCCATCAAAAACTCCTGTCAATTTCATGGCCACTCTTTTGAATCCATGATAGAAATAATTAAGTGAGCAAATTAAGCAAATTAAATTAAAGCAAATTGTTTTAAGTTTCAGAGTGGACCAAAACTATCAAGCGGTGCTCAACTCTGGCCATAAAAAATAATAAAATTAAATTGAATTTAAAAAAAAAAAAACATAACAGGGAAGAGACTCTGGTGAAATCTCTGTGGGAGAAGTGAATAAGGTCTCCCCTCCTTATACTGCTCTGATGCCCTTGAGCAAGGCATTGAACCCTGCACTTCTCCATTCGATTTGGTCTGTGGGACGCTCCTACGTGTGAGAAGTGCTCAGCCAAATGAGAAAAAAAGAGCTGAAAAAGAGCACATCTTCCCTCAGATCAGTGGAAGATTATAATGTCGTTTAGTGGAATTTCAGAGTCACATTCATATCTGACTTTCCAATATTGAAGGTCAGAGCCGTGAATCACCTTCAGGGAGTCCAGAATCCGCCTCAGCTCCACCAACTCCTTCTCTCTGGCCTGGATCTTCTGCCTGGAGCTCCTCCTCATCCTCACCAGCTGCCTCTGGCCACAAACATGCACAAAGAAAAACGCAGTTTGCAAACATCATGCATGCAGTATGTGCATTCACGCATTAAAACACGCAGGTGCAGTCACACACATTAACACACATATGCACATACCCGCACATGTATGTATAGACACAATGGAGTGATTAGTGGACCGTTCTGACATCTTATCCTTTTCTGGTTGACTCCCTTTTCTACATTATCAGATCTTGTGGTGACGAAAGTTGAATTTGTGTTTAGTCTGCACGACACTTCCCATCCAAAAGGCTTCAAATGCCTCTCAGTGTGACTTATCCCCACAAAAAAAGAGCGCATACATTATGTCGGATTGGTTTCAAAAGAAGGAAGTTGCTTTGCATATGGAAACTTGGATGTCATTCAAACAAACAGTCGGTTCAAAGGCTATGGCAGTTTCAGGATATGCGCGCACACCATCTCATGTTGAAAAACAAATTTGAGGATTGATATCATCTTGCAGACTCAAAGACAGATGGGCAACTGCTGACATTTGAATATAGAGAGGGAAATCAGTCTTTCTGGTATGAAGCCACAGCTAACCATTACATTTTAATGGCACCAACTCTGATAAATATCAGGGAAATGTTTTTATAGGTGAAGCCGTGCCGCCTGATGTGGTGCTTGGGTTTTCCACATTCAACATGGGGATAGCAGTGTTTTCCCCTGACATTTCCTTTTAGGATAATGGTGGCCTAAAGGTTTGACAAGTGGAAAGTTGTTGGATTACGCCCTCAAACCCTCTGAAAATAAACTCTCCTCCAAAAGCAGTTTCCTTAAGCAAGGCACTCACACCTTAATTGTCCCGTGGAGCTGCTCAGGCTAAATATCAGGTGACTGATAGTTCTGCTGCTTTTACTTATTCAGTTTCTGTTCATGAAATACAGATGGAACAGCAGGAAAAAAGTCAAAGTTAAAGTCTTTGCACAACCTCTTTCCCTTGGTGCCGGATCATTAAACAAAAGTAAATGAAAAAATCAAGGGGTCACAACTAATAAATTGTCACACACAGGAAACATGTAGCCAAAACCTTGGTGTTATTTTACTGCTGCTTCTTGAAATTCATTTATTTCTATCCATTTTTGAGTCTGATTTTGATTTTTTGAATAAAGTGAAAACTGTTAAGACTCCACTGGCAAGAAACAAGAAATAAGCATGATATATAGCTTGTATTGGTCAAGCTGACAATCAGAACCATGTAGAATCAAAATTCCAAATTTTTTTGTCTGCTGGGTCTAAAAGGTCCTCACTTGAACTGAACCTCTGCACTTTTGCATTGTGCATCTTTAATGATAAATGATCCACCACTCAGGCAGTCAGTCATGCTCATGGGGTCAAACAGACCTGAACGTCCTACCTGTCTGTCGACCCTCTCGGCAGCAGCGGAGACAGTGTCGTGCCCTCTGTGCTCGTCCATCACACACAGCAGACACACACACTGCTGGTCGCTGCGGCAGTACATCTCCAGCAGCTTCTCGTGATGGGGACAAACCCTCTCTTGCAGCTGCATGGCGGCTTCCACCAGCGCATGCTTGCTGAAGGCCGGAACCTCACTGTGGGATCTCAGATGGGCTTTGCAGTAAGACGCCAGACACACCAGACACGACCTCACAGCTCTGGACGCCCCGGCCGGGCACAGATCGCACGCAACGTCCCCGGGGCCCACGGAGGCATGGCACACAGGCGACTCCTGGACAGACACCTCGGATAGTTTCTCCACCATCTCGGCCAGGATGGTGTTTCTCCTCAGGATGGGTCTGGGGCTGAACGCCTGTCTGCATTGGGGGCAGCTGCTCATCTTGGAGGAATCATCTTCACCCCAGTAGTCGCTGATGCAGGTCATGCAGTAGCTGTGGCCGCAGGGAATGGCCACGGGGTCTCTGAGGGTGTCCAGGCAGATGGGACAGCAGAACTGGTCCCTGTCCAGCGGGGCTGCTGTGTTGGCCATCGTGGGCCAGAGAGACTGCAGGACTGCTCCCCTCAGCCTCACACAGGCAGTGAAATATCACAGAGATGACTTCATTATACAAAGCAGACACCTGCAGCCACACCTCCCAGCTGGTGAGCCTGACTGTGCGTTCTCTGTGCATGTGTGTTTCAGTGACCGTGTGTGTGTGTGTATCTGTTAAACCAGCAGAGCAGAGAGATAAATATTTTGTTGCATTTCAACTGAATTTGAATTCACAATGGATAAAGACAAAGGGCCTGAACTGACAGGCTTCACTTCTGGAAATCTAAAATCAGCAGATCTGCCTTGTGGAAACTAAAAAATGTGCTGCTCTTGTCCAATCAGGGTCAAAGCACTATGACAGTTCATTCAATAAAAAGTGTATTCCCATTAAAATTGTATTACTTTCAACTAAAATACATTTACCTATAAAATATTTTACCTTTTGTTTTGTTTTGTTTTGTTTTTTACTTAAAGCATGTATAACTTTCTGCCTTCACAATTTTGACAAGTCACCATTATCCACTCCAAGTATATGAACCAAACTTCAATGCAATGAGGAAAAAGAAAATTAAAAATGGGTTCTTCCGGGGCCGAGGCTGTAATCTCGCTGTAATCTCACCTTGAGGAGGCGTCACGGCCTCAGTGTCAGTCACATCTTGTGCTCATGCTCTGTGCGACCTACACACATGAGCATGCACGAGGGTCGGAGTGACTTGGACAAGGTGCTGAACCCCAGGAGTTTGCTGTTTGAGCGGCTTGAGTTCAAATTCTCAATCAAATTAGTGCCTAGTCAAGTTACTTAAACACGCTTTGATTCATTACATAAAGACCTTGACTCAAATGATTAGACACTGATTTGATGCTATTTTACACGGGTTCCTTATGCGCTTTACTTGACTTATTCACACTTTTATGTTTTTTCTTGTGGTGATCTTTGTGATGCCTGTTTTGTGTCTTTTTGGCTGCCTTGTATGTGTATTTATACCATGTGCTGCAAATTTCCACTCATGGACAATGAAGTTCTTCTATTGTATTGTACTGTATTCAATTCTATTCTTATATGGGACCTTTAACCCAAATGTGACAATACAGCAACAGAACACACAACTCTTTACCATGTGGTTTTATTGAAACACTGGATTACATTTTCCTACAACACAGATGTGGTACGCACACTTAAGACACCAACAGTGGAATATAAAAAAAAGTTAAAGAATGTACCACTAACATCAAGAAAAAGAGAAGCATCTTTTTCATATCTCTCTCTCAGACGATTGTTTTTGTTTACAGCAGTACAAAACCAATGGGCCCGATTACATTTTAGCTTAGTGGTGTGAGTTACATACTGATAGGTGCTTTGATACTTGAAGGCACATACTACAGAGATCTGAAACATATATAAAATACTAACTAGAAGGTGTACATTAAACTGAAATTGTCTTTTCTTAAAATCCACAATCTTGCATATGTTCTTGACACATATATACTCTTGTCATTGATTGTAGCTTGTAGATATACATACAATATCATAACATGAGCAAAAAGCTAGCCTGGCATTCCTCTTTACATCATGTAAACTATTTCTGTATACTAATTCAAGTCTTGAAACACTGGAGCTGTATAAAAATTAAAAAATCATCAGACAAATCATACAATTGATGAATTATACAACTGGATCAATTAAAACATCTTCAGCACTGTGCACTGAAAGGAAACCCCAATTGGAATTTATCGCATCGATTCAAATTGAAATAAGAGATTTGTTTGGTTATAATAAAAACAAAACAAAACAGAAATTCATCTTTCTTTGGACTCTTGGACTTCTGTTCGTACGCCAGTACAGTCTTTCCTCCGTAACATTTAAACTGATCTTGGCTGCACACGAGTGAAATTCAGAATGACTTCAGTATGTATGTTTTCTACGTTTTCTCCTTTGGCACTGAATAACAGAAAATACTGCTTGGCAGTCTCTTTATGGCTGAAATCAAAATTGAAAACAGACTTAAGGCAGAACATTGGCATATATATTATGCAAAAAATTAAACAGTAAAAACAGTAAGCCGCCATTTGCTTTGGTTTCTTCTTCATTCCTCATCTCTGGCTGTGTTTACATGCACACAGTATTCTGGATGTTATGGTGTATCCTGGTTAAGGCCTTTGTCAGGATATGCTGTCAGTAACAATACTCATATCCAGATAAATATATATATTCATGCCTGTATGCATGAAAAAAATTAACATTTTGATCACTACAATTGACACCAATATGCACTAATCTGGAATACCAATGGTAAACATCACAAGGCATCTCCGTGTCCTAGATAAACCTGGCACATACCAGCAATCAAATCTAGGTTCCTCGTGATTGAGATATGAGTTTATTCAGGTCCAACTCATTGCCAGAAAAACCAAAGCCTTTAAAGGTGCACTACATGCAAACCTGAGGGTCAATTAAAGTAAGGACTCATGTGATAAAAGCAACATTACTGGTCAGTGAGTCAGACTGAGAACCAAATTTCTTGCATTTTTGACGTTTTTGTCAGTTGAGTCTAAATTGTCATTACTTCAATCTACCCTCAACTTTGTATGGTGCACCTGTAAAGTATAATGAAACCCTAAATCTTCTATAGTAGAAAAGCATTGTTGCCCTGGCCTCCATCGGGTTGAAAGCATAAGCCACACTTTTGCCCACACCTACCACCACTGTTAGGTGTGGTCAAAAGTGTGCTGTGTTGCATTTCTGCCTCATGTAGGTCTGCTTAATCAACGAGGCACAGTTACATCACTGCAGTGAAGCACAAATGTCAACCACTAGATGCCAGCAAAATCTAGATTTTCTGCTTACGTTTCATCCCTCTTTAAAGGAATATTGTTGTACATATAAACACAGCCGCCGACCTCAACCGCTCAATCTATCCTCCTGAAATTTCTCTCTCTATTACCCCTCCTCTCTTATCTATGATCCATCTCTGCACCTCAAGCGCTGACAAATACCAGGCGTGCAGAATAGATGAGGTCGGCCAGGTAGAGGATGAAGTTAACGCCGGTGAGCACAGCCACCGCCACGAGCTTATCCCACGTGCACAGCCCCGGCGAGTTGCCGCAGCTGTAGGGCCTCTGTTTTGTTCCTCCGTTCTTGGGGTCGAAGTTGAAGATGGGCCAGATGATGGTTGCTGATAGGTAGAGGATCACAGCCAACAGGGCGTAGGCAGAGAGGAAGCGTGCGAATGGGAAGGGAAGGCAGCCAGTGCCTTCTCCTACGCAGAGCACAATGATGGCCGCTGACAGGATGAAGCAGATGCAGTAGACGGCCATGCAGTACTTGAGCGCGTCATGGCGGTCGTAGACTACGGGGTCACTGATGAAGACGAAGATGATGCAGGCCAAGAAGGTCTCACAGACCTTCAGCAAGCCGGGGGCCGTGGCCATGTAGCCGGCCACCTCACCGGGACGAGCCTTGCTGATGCTCACCTCGCTCATGTAGGCGATGGTGGCCAGGCAGGAGAAGACGGTGGACACAACACGGTAATTATGGACCTCGTTGTGGCTCATTGAGCCCTTGAGGAAGTAGAGGGGGAAGATGATGGAGGCAGACAGGCAAAGGAGGGCGGCATAGCAGGCAAAGGTGATGGGGAAGTTCTTCCAGGAGACGGGGGCTCGGGCCTGGAGGCCGAACAGCTCCACCAGGAGGACGAGCAGAGTGCCGGCGAAGCTGAAGGCCCAGCAGAAGATGCACCAGTCGCCGGTGCCCTGGTAGAGCCTGCCACCATGCACAGCCACAGAGAAGGCCACGCAGGAGAAGACCAGAGCCGCCAACCGTGTCCATAGGAGAGGGCTGGAGTGGAGGACGACAGGCATGATGGGAGATGTAGTCGGACACTGAGCTGATGAAGAGAATCTGTAATCGCTGAATACTCTCAAGGTTTTGGCTCTCCTCCTTATTTCCTCTTGTGTAGATGTTTTCCTCTGATTGTTACCATCAGCTGCTCATATAGAAGGAACTCTAAAAAAAAAACAAAACAGATAATAGAGAGAATTGGTCAGCAACACATTAAATATTCTTCCATCCTGCCTGTCCTATCTGTGGGTTTGTCATTACAAATGCATGCTTAACAGCCAAACTTTGCTGAAGCCCACACAACTTCATTTAAATTCTAGTGGAGATAACCAAGGTTTCTCAAATACTAAACACTAAATGACAGGGAAATGACGAACAAGCATCTAAATATGTAATGTAATGTGTGATGTAATGGTGCAACCCCATAACAGCAGCGTCTTGGTTTGAATATTTTCAAGAGGGTTAATCATTCAAGCGTTAAAATTCGCCAGTGTCCTCATTTTGCACTTGTAGGAGTAGCATCTAGATGTGACCAGATGAGGGCAACATCTCGCAGCTCTGCTCAAGCAGGCTCTGTGGGCCTACATGGCATTTGGTGGAACACACACACACACACACAATGCTGCTATTGTGTGTGTGTGTGTGTGTGTGGAAACAATGAGGAAAACAATTTGAGATTGAGAAATTAATAAATGCAAGTGCCATAAATCTCGATCAGGGCATGCGAGTTCATGCGCACATCTCTACACCTCCTCTGCTTTCTGCTCTGTGTCAGACTCGAGTCTTGTCTCTCAACAGCGTTTCTGCGCGGCACTCTGTGTCACCCTGACATTCCCCCATACACACATCCTTTTACACAGGCGTGGTGCCACCAACCCCACAGTGTGTCTGTCATCATACTCTGACCGGGACCCTCCACCCTCGGTCCAACCATCCACGCCCAGCGCCTTCAAGCACACTCTGACAAAAATATCCACATTACTGTCTTCAGTGGAGTCATAGAGACAAAACTTTCTGAAACTTTCACCATTACACATCATCAGTCTGTGACCTTCAGTGTATGCCAAGACTCATTTTATGATGAAGCGCTGTCATTTAGTTTTTAGTGTAGCCGCCTTTCCTCAAATTGTTCGCCCTCTTCGGTTTCAGTTAGATTTTGCACATTTTGCATAATGATTCTCAACACCTCCCATGGTGTGCTCTGGGTTTTACCTTGAGAGATACACACAGTGATAATGATAGCAAGAGGATTTTTTTTTTGTTTGTTT
Source organism: Myripristis jacobus (assembly GCA_900302555.1). Taxonomy (NCBI): domain Eukaryota; kingdom Metazoa; phylum Chordata; class Actinopteri; order Holocentriformes; family Holocentridae; genus Myripristis; species Myripristis jacobus. The sequence continues at coordinate 22,373 of OMLB01041654.1, forward strand.
CGAACAAAATTAGTCACATCCTTTAATCAAAGCACACGTTTGATTTATCGAGGCTATCGCTGGTGGAGAAATGGCATCTCTTCCTCTATTACGACTGATTTCTCCATGTGTGATTTCTCAATATCGGTGCAAACAGTCTCAAGTGAGGCTCTTGATCTTTTATTCTGAGAGCCTGACAACAAATCCTGATATTTACCTTTTGTGTAGACAGGCTGGCTGAGACATTATCAACATCCCGCGTAGCTACACTAGAGCGTGGTGCTGTGTTGTCTACATTTGGAGAACTCGAGGTTACAATGCAAAAAAAAAAGGTTCATGCAATTATGGTGGCAAAAACAAACATTATAGTAAAAGAGGAGAGTGAATGGGGTGTGTTTTCAGGTTTTTGGTTCTTATTATAGCACACCGCCAAACAACCATAATGAGCCCCAAAAATAAGGCTTTAAAATCCCGTCATTAGACTAAAATAAGGCCACATGTTTTCAGTGCAGTGTCACTTGTGTAAAGATGGATGGATCGCCGAAGGTTCACTGAGGTAAGAGCTGTTTAGACGCAACCAACAAAAAAATGTGGATTAAACACATAATCCATCAGTGAGTCAGGCCGACGATGAGAACCATGTACACTCAGCCATCAAATTATGTGGTTATTGCATTTTTTTTCCCTAGAGAGGCTTCCCTTCAATTATTCCCCGGCAGCTTAGCATAGTAACTTTTAAGGTTTCCAGAGAGTAGCATTCCAGAAAGCACTGAGGCAGGGCAGATCACACGACCAGCACCAGAAGTTTGTTACTTGATTCAAGAAGAGGCTTGGATCGAGTGAACCTGCACTTGAGATTAGTCGAGTTATTTTGACATGGTTGGCTGCAATAAAAAAATCCGTTTTTGTGTCTGGATTGTGTTGAAATGACATGTTAAGTTGGAGGTTTTTACAGTGCAGAGAGACGGTCTGACCACACTGCCTGGCCACCCTCCCCACTCCACCTTACATCCCTCCCCACCCACATGGCTCCACAAGTGCTGCAGTCCCCGGTCCCAGTTTACATAGGAGGACAGTTATAAACAAGGTGAAAACGCCTGTTTACATTAGTATTACTAAACACCAAGGAACCCAATGGGATGAGGGGAGGTGGGGTAAGCAGGGAGGGGACGAGGCCGAACATGGAGCAAAGAGAGGGACGAAGACAGCGAGAGATGGAGGGGTGAACAGACAGAGAGAGACAGATGTGCACAAAGTCGAAACCCAGCACTTGCAGAGTGACTAAGCTGAAGCTGAGAAGGCGAGGAGGGGGGGAGGAGTGGAAGGGGGAAAAAAAAGGAGGGAGGAATAATACGGGGGAAGCCCTGTGCCTCAGCCGCAGAAGGACACATAGTTTCAACACAGTGATGGAGTGGAATAGCCGAGGAGTGAGTCACCTCTCGCACCGCCCCTCCCTCACATCTTA